>NW_019167871.1:7619579-7706277 GCF_002303985.1 Durio zibethinus | reverse complement strand
AAATAATTTTTTAGAAGCTTGAAGAATTTTTTGAAAATTTAAATATCTATTTTCTTGTTTTCTATATAAACATGATCAATTCCTTGTTTAAAAATGATCTGTTATGTCAAACCCAAGAGTTTACATGTTTTTAATGAGAAAGAAATTGGACTTTTAGTGTAATGTTATTTTTTATTTACAAAAGTTTGTAAATATATTCTATAAGCTTAGTAAGTTATTTTTTGTTACGGATATGGCTCGTGCACGAGGAAAAGGTATTCCTACTTGAGGTAGAATACCAGAGCTAATGCTAATCCGAGTCGAAGGTATCCAACTGTCTCCAATAAGAGACAAATAGGGGCGATGAGCCAGAGAATTATACGACCGATGACATTCCTCAAGTTAAGCCTTTGACTTTCACCATAGATGAGCATCATGTAAAGTCTTTTTTAAGAGGTCCTATTGATACTTTCATTTTTTTGAGTTTTGCTTCTCATATTGCATCCAAATTTGGAATAGTCAAATAATCACTTGAATCATATAATACAAATCATATTAGTTTATGTCTTTATAATGACTTGGTTGACTGTTATTGTTGATGTTATTATGTATATTGTTGATATTAGTGATGTTGATCTTATTTTTGTTGTTATTGTTGTTATTATTATTATTATAGGAGTGAGATACGTTGAAATCGATTAACCATAGGCCAAAGTTACAATAATGGTATTTAGACAATGCATGTAGTAGGATTTGAGCCCAAGTTGTCCAGTCAAGGTTGTTATCACTCATCGACAACACATATCCTATCATCAACAACACCATAATGTCCGTTTTTGTCAATAAGTGACAGCCTAAAATGAACATATTTCATATGTCATTTGATGAGATGCTATCACACTAGACAATGTGTTTACCCTTTTACACATATCGATCACTAGGGCCATAGTTTCATTACCTTATTTGACGATACACAAGGCAAACACAGTATTATCGACGTTGCTTGGAGTTATTGATGAGGTGACTAGACAAAAAACCACACTGGGTAAAGGATTCACTATCTGACTATCACTAATGCATCATTTGATAAGGCGATTACTAGTGCATTCCTAGCTTTTCTACTATATTTGCTAGGGTGTACAATATTTTGTGACAAGATAGGGATGAGAGTCTCATAACGTACTTACCCCTATTAGAGGACCTCACTGCCACGGGACGTTATGCTTAGGGGATGATGAACTCACATACTTATATAGGCAGCTTGAGATTGCGATCAGAGTAGACGTGCATCGAATCGTCAGATATCTGACACTTATCCAAATATGTATTTATAATTAGTTAAAAACATATTATAATTATTTGATTTATTTTTTATTAGCATATATGAGATTATCTAATTAAATATTACTTATGTATTTTATGTAGGCGTGGATTTACGAGCACTTTTAATCTTGGCCCCATTGCTATATTGACATACTCAAACAATATGTCGCGATAATGGAAGATTTATACTTATGCTGATATATTGTGAGCTTTACGTGAATGTTTAGGTGGCTTAACAGTATCGAACATGTGTTGACAATCATACATCAATAGATGAAAAGGCACATTTACTGCATAAGATTACCTTTTCCACTAGATGTATCAAGTGTGGGGCAATCATACAGTCATACCGCCTGAAAAGAGTTCTACGATAGTTTAATTTTGTATAGACTATTTCACCACAACCATTAACCCCGTCCCATGTTGATCGAGAACTATCGCAGTACCAGTACAATGTTGCATATAGCTTTTTGCACCAGCACTGTGAACTATGAGAAATACACATTGTGTTGGTTGAGCGTCGAAGCCGGGCATGTTAAAGATCGGGAAAGTGTTCGTTTGACTACAATGCTTGATTTACAACAATTTCACTCCCTTATTCAAAATCTAAAGTATTGATCCAGATTCAAGCCTTAGCCGATTGATTCTACGCATATTAGTGATTCAATAAGTCATAAATTTTATAATTTTAAGGTTTTTTTATTAATTGATTAATTTTAATTATATGATATCAATACTAATAACCTTAGTAATATTTTTGTAGTGAAGCTCGCTACTTAATCTTTTCTTGATCATATCGTGGCTGGTAGATTTGATCAAGGCATTGACTATTAAAGAGACAACATTATTCGAGTACTAGCCATATTAGTGAGTTTGACCATACTGTTGCAAGCAGCAACAGTCAATCTAGATCGGCATCGACTGGTTGGCACCATTAATTCATACATTTAGACTATCTAGACTATCTAGGCCACCATGCCTGCTCCATTTCTAGTTCCATTGACACCTACACCTTCGAGTTCACTAATGCAAGCAACAACAATTAGTTTAAATTGGCATTGACTCTTGCACCATCAATTCATACATTTAGACTATCTAGGCCACCATGCCTCTTCCATATCTAGTCCTATTGACACCTGCACCTCCGATCTCGCTAGTGCATGCCCATCAGCACCTCCTAGCTTGCTCACGACCCCATCATCCCCATTACCTCCAGCATTGGCAACATCATCATCCTTACTCGATTCTTCATTTTACGAAGACAGCAGTATCGACCCAGCTAGAGACTTCTATGCAAATAGCAGAGTCCCCTCTTCCTATACCACGTGTATCTCATCGAGGTAAGAGGCTAAGTGAGAGGGATTGATACGATTATTTATTATTTGCATGTATTGATACTAATTTTATATTTAGTTTAATTATGTTTAGGTTATTAATTTTATAGTTACTTCATTTGTTTATATTTAGTTTAAATTTATCAAATATTTCATTAGATTATTACCTATTCAATATGACACATCCCATTTACAAAAAATATCAAATATAACAATCGTCAATATAAAATATCCATCTATATACATCAACGATTTTTGTTATATATAAAGTATGCTTGTCAATTGGATAGCATAAACTAATATAAACCATAAACATTAACATAAACTGTTAACAATTATTACAAAAAACAATCAAATAATGGCCTATTGTTTCTCAATTGACCATATTAAAATTAAACTAAACAATAACTTAAAATTTTCAAGCGAGTATATATGGAATTTTTCACCATCAAGGCACAACTATATCGAATTTTATGCCAGTTGTATGCGATAGAAAGTATTGATAAGAATGGTTTCATGAACACCTGTATAAGATAGAAATGTTATTTAATAATGTTATTAACACATGCATAAAATAGGAATGATAAATATAAATAGTAAATGGACAACATTAAATAAAGGTACCTACATAAAATGACAGTTATTAACAAATCTAATCGTGATTAATCTTTGCTAAATGGTGCAGGTAGTACAAATCTAATAGGTAGATATGTCAGGCACTATTTTAGGACTGATGTAGACTAACATGCTATTATATCGAGAGGCAATCAAAAGACTTATATCAAGTAAGTCATCCACTTATTATTAATGGTAAAAGTATCAAAACACGATAAAGTTTGTAACAATTCCTAAACATGCTTTAATAGATCCATATAAAGTCACATAATTGCTTTGAAATTAATTAAGCTCTTTAATTAAATCTCATCTCACTTATACCAAACCATCTAATTCAAATGCAAGCAACCAACCAATGGAACAAAAACCAAATGTCCATTCGTTCTCAACATCAATGATGTTCTATTATATAGATGTAACCTCCACTAGCATACTACTATAATAATAGCCGATGTTTTGTTTACCATGGAGGTACATAAATAAGAGTTTAGTGATATATTCTGTCGATTTCATTGAATTGTAGTGGGTGGTAGTGATGAAACTATCTTTGAACTGATAACACAATTATTCCCAATGTGGACGTGGTTACGTTACTGTATATGCTTTATAGCTCTATAACCTTTTCGCTTAGCCATTTCTAATGTTGTGGCATCAGAAGTAGTTTATAGACAGATCACCAAGTGTCTGTACAGCTTTCATTTTCATTATGCAACTTATTGAACTCATCACATTCCATTAAAATATTTGATAATTCGATCAACCTCGAACTTGAAAGATTAATTGTTTAGATATTTCATGTATCTAAGCTCTTCATTTAAATCCAACTTCTTCTAATACTTAATACAACTTCAGATGAAAGGAAATTGGATTTTTCACTATTATTATTGCTTTGTAACTTTATGAACACAAGTCAATCCATGCGTTGCCTTTGATTATGCAACTACAAACATTTGCATCAAGTCCAACACGATTAGCTCGCTTGACCTTTGTCAATTTATATTCAGTGCGCTCTTAAATACCAAACTTTATAAATCTTTAAACAATAAAAGCTTGAAATTATGCTCGACATGGTAAGACTTCACTCAAATGAAGCCTTCATCTCTATATGTTAGAGCTTAATAAATACATTAACTATCTTTCATGATGATTTGAAATCCCATTGAGATGATCCAAAGTGCCTTTTTAATTTTGAGCATGCATTCTCGGTCTTAACCGAAATAATAAATGTATAGGAATGATTTGCTATAAAATACTAAAAACCATATATAATATTAACAATACAACATAAAATCATACCTATTTGTTGTAATATTGCTAAAGTGTATTACTTTATCCATCCAAGTAGCAATAAATCGATCCTTATACTTTGCCAACTATTGATTTTCACATACTTTAATGCACCTAGATAAGTTTGATAATCAAGTTTTAATGAGCTTAGATGTCTTTCATATTCACTATAGTAGATAAATATACTAGTATATTCCAATTGGACATGAATGCCTCTCATTTATCATTCCGCTCAATGCCAACTCTCTATCAATAACAATGACATTTGGAAATTTACCAATAGGCATCAAATCTTTTAACTTATCAGCACCCAAACATAATTCTCAGAATACTCAACCTTTTATGTACACAAATGCAATAGAAAATGTCATCTAAATAGAAGTCACACCAACAATTTCAAGCAATAACATAAGATACTTGATCATTTTATAAGTGCAATCCATAATTATATCTGATGGGAAGGCTCGCAATAACTCTACACCAGTAGAATAACCCTAAAAGAGGTTTTTCACATAATCGCTTGACTATCAGTCCTATGCCACTTAAAGTATTTACAATCATCAACTTTTTCATCTATTGTTATATTTGTGATCTACTAGCTTTCTCAACATATTTGTGTTTTTACGTTCATTGTATATTGTTTTACAATACTTACATTTTTCTCATCATGTTGTTTTATGTCAATGGGATATTTTTGGGTTTGATCATACTGTTTGACATATTAGCAACTATTTTTTTTTAGTTAATCGACTCACAAATGAATGTCCCTTAATTGTTGTGTAAGTAAATGATTGTGAATTCTACTTACTACTTTCATACCCCATTCATCATCCATTACCAACTTCATCTTATGTAATTTAAATAGGCAATCACACTTTTTCATTCTCGTTCTTTTACGTTTCATTTCTTCTACATTGCCTTTATTCTTAAACTGTTTGTATTTTTCATTTCTTTCATATGTTAATTTTATTCTAGGTTCCTCAAGCCTTTCACCGCAGAGTTTTTAATTACAATCATGAAACCTTGATCTTTCCAATAGTCTAACCCATTAAATCAAAACTTTTCTATTACAAAGCACATACACAATATTTTTAACTTATTACATCTATACAAAGTAAAATTCTATATTCTATACTTTTCAGTAACAGTAAATTTCAAAAACACAATCTTACCTCTTATGTAGTAAATGTATATATGCAATCATATTTAGTATCTAAACTGTCTGATGATTGATTCCACTTTAACATTGTAGTTTTCAAATTGATTTACATATCATAATATATTAAACAAATTTTATTATAAGAAATATAAAGATTACTGAAAAATTATAATGTATTTTCGGTAATAGATTTTCGAGAATGCAAACTAATTCACTAAAACTTATAATTTTCTAAAATTGGGTTTCGACAATACAATATAATTCTCGAAAATCCATTTTTCAAGAATTATTTGTATTTTAGAAAACGAATTTTCGAAAATACAAAAAATTTAGACTTGATTGGGTGAGTTTCCATTACCTCGTCGAGCTCTTCTTCTCTATTGTTGTTTCTCATTTCTAAATCCATTCTTACATGGTTTGCAGGATTTAACAAAAATATCAAAACTTTGGTTTTTAGTTTTAAAGATTTAGAGTTTAATGTATGAGAAAGAAGGGATACAAGAGTAAGCCAGAAGAAGGTATAAAGTGTATAAGATATTGAGAGGAATATTTTGTCATTTTTACTAAAAAATTAGTATTTACTATATGAGTATTTTTGGGAAGAAAAATTTATAAGGTGTACATAGAATTTTAACTGTTGATATATTTAGAAACCGCCCTTTCGGCAAATATTTATCTTTTTGTATTTTTGTTGTTGAATTGAGGATTAGAATATTGGGAAATTGCATATAGTGCCATTTATAGTTTGAAGCCTTGGATCATACTAAAATTTTCTAAGCATTTCTTTCATTCTAAGTTACCTGATACAAAAGTGAAGGGAACAAGTTTCACAAATTTTCTGCAAATGAAACCAGAAAGGAAACATAAACAAAGTTGAGTTAATGGAAATGAGGTTGGTTTGCACATTGATGGCAGTAACATGCAAAGCTCCTTGAAATTGAAAGAGGCCACGGCCCACATGAGCTCCATCACCTTTTTTTCCTTTCCCTTGTACCCTTAGCAAAGCAGACCCTGAAAGGATTTAAAGCAATGAGACTTTGAGTTGACTCCATGGATTGCAGCTTAGCTGAAACAGGATATGAGTTTGATGGGCTCCATTAGCCGTTGTTCCCTTTGTTTTATCCTTCCTCTTGTACATTCATTTTATTCTTTGGTTTTTCGATATCTCTATCACTGTGCCTACCAGGAGAAACTGATTTCTTGTTGTCAACTATTCTTCCCTTCCTTCTAGTTCATTGCCTGTAGTTAAGTACTCAAGAGCTGTTACCACGTCGCTCATCAAAGGCCGGGCAGTTGCTTCTTCCTGCAGACACATTGCTGCAACAGCAAGTGCTTGGTGGAGATTCTTAATGGGAAATTTCCCATCCAGCAATGGATCAGCCATTGATGTGAAATTCCTTCTATCTTTGAATAGGGGTGTTGCCTGCAAAAGGGGATATAATCAGTGTTATAGAAGGTTAGAAGTTAGAAATGTATAAAGCAATACAGTTTCCACGATTGTTTAGAAGAATAAAACATTCGATACTTACCCAAGTGATAAGATTCTGTTCTTCTGTGGTCTTGAATTGTCTATTACTCTTCTTCCTGTGATTAGCTCCAAAAACACAACTCCAAAGCTGTAAACATCTGATTTTGTAGTCAACTGGCCGGGTCAGTGCATACTCAGGTGCACAGTAGCCATAGTTCCCATAACCCTGGTGGAAACATGTGTCTTATCTCCAGTTGGACCAAGCTTTGCAAGTCCGAAATCCGAGAGCTTTGGAATTGAAATCCTGATCAGTAATATGTTTGATGCCTTAAAGTCGCGGTATATCACTGGAGGATTGGCTGTTCATGTAAGTGTTCAAGGCCTTTAGCAGCACCAATAGCAATTTTCATCCTGGTATTCCAATCCAATGGCTTCTTGTCTGGAGGTAAATCTGAAAGGCAAGAGTTACAAACAATTGAGTATGTTCACCAAAACAAAATATCAATATACAATGGAAGTTTCTAAAACTGCCCAAGAAAATTGTAAAGAATTTCACTTAAAGTTCAAGTTCTGAATCACATTATCCATCCGAGTCTGAAGTTGTGTTGCTAGTTCTTATATCAAAATAAATGATAACAACTCAAATGTCAAACATACCTAGCAGGTGATTCTCCAAGGAGCCATTAGCCATGTATTCATAGACAAAATCCTTTGATCCCCGTCGGCACAATATCCAACCAAATTTACAAGGTTAGAATGGTTAAGTAGACTCAACATCAAAACCTCAACCAGGAATTCTCTGTTTCCTTGATATCCATTCCTGTCAAGTTGCTTGACAGCAACTACCTGAAAGTATGATGGAACAACAATATGAAATTACTAACTAAATATCATGCAAACCATATATTTTTTGTTAAAAACTCTTTTTAATGCAAAGGAATAAAGAGATGATTAAGATTTCAAATGGTACTTGATTTGGGTTTTCAACATGCCCTTTGTAGACCCTCCCAAAACCCCCTTCACCAAGCTTATCATCTGGGTTGAAGTTTTAGTGGCGGTGCATAGCTCACTGTAGTTAAAAATCCTAGCAGTGATATTACCTTTACCCATTTTTGTTATTTCTTGGGTAATGTATCTCTTTCTGCTGCTATCTGCCAAAACAGAAAATTTTGTTCAAACCATGAATCAACCACTCGAAGTCTTCAGCCATAAGAGAAAAGAACTTTGTTAAAGTTGAAACGTGTCGTGGCCAAAGGCATGAAAAGGTTTCAAAAGATCAACAATCTGGGGCTCACAGATCTAACCCTTTCTTGTCATCTTTGTACCATAACCAAAATATAAAATCAACTCAATGATTATTCTTTTTCATGATGATATGAAACCTCAACAGGGTGACCAAGAATATAGGAATGAAGCTGAGCCTGGCTTGGCAATAGTTAACATCTATTCCAATGGTCAATTCATCAATTAGATTGTCTTCATGATTTTAAAAAACATCTAGAAAATTGAAGAACACCATCTTTAAACTAACATTTTCTTTTTGGATACCATTTATGATTTGAATTGAATTGAATTGAGGTTGAATAAAAAAAAAAGGGTCAGAAACTATATATGCAAAAATATGTTCCTCCATTATATGCTGGTGACAAAACAAAGATATGGGAATTATTTTTGACACAAGAAATATATAAAAAGGAAAGGTATCAACAAAACTAAAGGAAAATAAAGCATATTCTCAAATCCATTCAGGGCAAAAATTGTACCACTCTTGAATGCAATATTGGCAAATGAAACCATAGTTTTTGTGTCATTGTATTCCTTCATGCTCTTCTTTGTTGACCTTCTATTTAGTCTCTCTTCTGACATGCAACAGGAAAAACAGTTCATTTTGTCTTCCTTGTCATGACAACAACCAAATTCTTAAACCAAATGTTAATAGGCTCAAGTATTAAGAAAATTGGCAGTTGAGCTCTCGGAATCCTAGCTCCTGAAGGAAACCAAAACCTGTCTGGTCCCTCAGGAAGGCTCAAAGTAAAATTTCTCATAATGTTTGATTTGCTTTTACTCTGTCCAAATCCATTGAAGCCAATAGCCAAAAATAACTTTTTCAGGTTTGCTAAATATAGAAGCAGACATATATTTTCGCATTTCTTAACTACCTCTCTCATTATCAGAATTATGAGCTTTTCTGTCCTCATTTCCATTCCTTTTAATTCTCAATCTTGCCACTTGTTAGGTCTGTTCCAAAAGCAAATTTCATGAGCCAACTACAAGATAATAACCTGACACAAATTTTTGACACAAATTTTCTTTTTCTGATGATGACTTGGGAAAGTTTCAGGTGTCCATTTTAAACAAATTTACTTGACTGAAATTGTGTAATCATTCTGCTTCATGAGTATGATGCCAGGGTAAACCGACATATGAAGTGATGGTCATGGTCCAAGTGTTGAAGTGGCTAGAAATGTGGATCAATGATACGAATGATCCAAAAAATTGTTATTGGAGATACATAAAAAATTTCCTTGATTATCAGTTCAAGTTGTATGTAAACTGGTTGAGGCCTTATCAACATATCAAATTGCATTGGAATGTTGTTCAGTCAAAACCACTGTTGTTTAGAATGGGAGGATGCTTTACGTTCTTCTTGTAGATTACTGCCTTTCTTCTTTTACCATATGTTTCATGTAACCAAAATCAAGCTCTAAAGAAAACTGAGAAACCACTGCAACAAAAGGAAGAACAGAAGATTGATGTTACGAGGCCATTGCTAATCCAACCATCCAACATATTGTAGTTCATTTTAAAAACATCCATAGTACTGTTAAAGAACATTGTGTCGAGCCGATAGGAAATCAGTACCAAAAAAAATCCTTATCAAACCTGATTGGTGGTCCAGATATAATTAGATTACAATTTGCCCATGAGCTTTTTGAGTAGTGAGATGGCCCGCGAAAAAAGAAGCCAAGATGGGCTTTCTTAGAGCAAGAACCGGAGGGATTCAACAGGACAGCTCCAAGCATACAGTAAATATTGAAGAAGTCAGAGTCTAGGGGGACCCACTAAATCCCCTAAATACTAGCTTTCACTTCTAAAATTTACATATAAGTAGATACGTGTCTTGCTGGATAACGCTGTCTGCTCTCCTTTCTGGTTACACTTTTGATTACTCAACTTAAAAAGACACATCCGATGGAATCAAAGAACAACAATCTGGTTCTGGGTTTTGTTGTCTTAGCTGTCTTCTTAGTCTCAGGTGTCAAATCTTGGACTGGTGAGATTCATGGAAGAGTTGTCTGTGATGTTTGTGCTGATTCTTCCATTGGCCCCGAAGATCATGTTTGGAAGGTTCCTATCTTTCTCTCTTTCTTTATTTATAATTTTTAATTATGTTGTTTGATTGGTCAAGGTTGGTCTTTTAGCTGAAATTTGAAGTGGGTTTTGAGTTGGAATTATGATTCTTTAATGTGTCGGTGGGTTTATAGTTTCTGGGTATTGATAAAGTTTCTTCCTTCTTTGGTTAATTAGTGGTTATGGTTGGTCTTTTTGACTTTGTTTATATAACTGCATCTGATTGATTCAATTTATGCTTAGATTTTGGAAAAGACAATAAAAAGATTACCTTGTGATGATCTGATTAGCTCACTGTGTCTTGCAGTTTGTCTATTTGAGTGGTTTTCCTTTGATTTACTTTGTGTAAATTGCTTCTATGGCTTGCTCCATAGTTGTACCTGTGGCTAATTGAGCTGCAAACAGCTCAGCTATTATAGTGTTAGAAAGGGTCTCTAAGCTGACTGCTGTTGTCTGAATCCTTTTTGTGTAGGTTGCATCCTCCAAAAGTCTATGTAAGCAATTTTGTTATGGGCTTAAACCGAAAAAAAAAAAATTGTGGGATATGTTCGTAATCTTTGGTTTAGTTTTCATTCTTCTGTGACTTTGGCGGCTGTCATGTTCGCTTTGTTCTTTCTTTGTTTTTAAAGTTAGTTCGAATTGTGAAGGACAGATCTAGGGTTCTAATGTTGTGATACAACAATGACACCAACTCATCGCGGTCAAAACGATCCTTCTTTTTCATTTTTGCTTGGTGAAGTAAGTGGCTTATCAATCAAAGAATGGATACTTGATGAAACTTTCTAACTGATTGAAAAAGGTGTCTGTTATTTTGTAAATAAATCCTTATTCATTTTCCACAACGAAGAAAAAGCTGTTTGCAATCGATATAACTGTTCTTGAAGTTTTAAGGTCTTATTTAAGTGATTGTAGAATGAGTCTTCAATACTGCACGCATAGATGAAAGCGAACTTTGTAATTTTTGAAGAATAACTGAAATGGTGGCATTGAAATGTGATTTTTTACCTGTTGCATTCCTTACGAGTCTATCTTCCGTTGTGTTTTCTTTGTCTTAAGGATGGTTCAATGCTCTCAGACTTGATACTCCAATTACCAGTGCTGGTGAATGCTGATAGCCCGATCTATTTTTTGTGTTGGTTTCGTCTTTCAAGTTGTACTATGCCATGGATTCTTTAAAGGACAGTATAAGATTTGTTCATCTAGGCAATTTCCTGATTACTTTAACCATGCAAAGTTGGGGTTTTTATATGGAAATCTTAACTAATATTTCAAACAGAATCTAGAAATTTATGAATCATCATTGAAATTTGATCAGATTGTCTTATGTTTGTCTACAACAACTGTTTTTTTGCAGGTGCTGAGGTTGCTGTTCTTTGCATCACAAAATCCGGGGAAGTGGTGAACTATCAGGCTTTCACAAATGCTAAGGGGATATACACAGTGGCTGAAACAATGCCTGAGAGTGACCGGTGGGATGCATGCTTGGCACGACCTATCAGTAGTTTCCATGATCACTGCAACCATCTCGGGGAGGGCAGCACCGGAGTCAAGTTCACCTATAATCGTCCATCAGGTTATTTTCACACTGTCAGACCTTTCATATATCGACCCACAAGTGCCCCGACCTACTGCATTTAAAATGTTAGTCAATGTGTATGCTTGAGTTGCAATCATGGATGTCTTGATATCGAAAAGTGCATGTTTCTAATGGTTCATCTTGTTCTATGCTGTGGTCTACCCGTGACAAGCTAAGATTATATATGAACAAAGAATTATCAGTACCTTTAATTGATGTAAGGTGGTTTGATCCATATCTTTTCACATATTTCTTTTCTTCATCATTGAAATTACTTTTTCTTTGACCTCTTTAAGTGGCATCTGAGTTCAGTTCTGCATCATCTTATGTTTGGTTAATGATGAATCAATCTGATTTCTAATCAAAACCTTTCCAAGGTAATCTCAAGTAATTTGGTCATGTTTGTCGCATAGGATGATAATCGTCCTGAATCAAATTCGGTTTGTATCATAAAAAGAGAGAGAGATAGGATTGCAAGAAAGATTAGTAGTCATCCGCTCGGTATTGAATGATATTATTTTTAATTTATGGGATTAAAATTATATCATCCATTATACTCTTAAAAATTACATCATTAACTTAGATTATATAAATTTTGAAAAAAGATAATTTTGACAATAAATAAAATTATTCTATACTAATATTTACGCAGATCAAACACAAAATAAGATGACATTTAATTTAATCTTATTTATAATATCATTTTATCTTATTATATTCATGATCATGTTCACCAAACATGCATTTTTACAAATTGACCAGATAACTTGATTTTTGATTTAAAAGTCGTTGTGGAAGCTTATGTGTCCAGTGTCAAAGAACCACTTCAATGAATTAAGCTCCGATGGTGTAGTTCTTCGTGCAGTTATTTTTAAAAAATGATATTTAATTATTATATTTTCCATAGGCTGCATCTTTCTTTATTAAAAAAAATAAAATGCTTCTCATCGATCTTCCGAATGAAGCATTTTTTCAGTTCATTCTTTACAAGAAAAGGTATGTGGACGCTTAAATTTTAAAAGCCAGATTATACTATTCATTCTTGTATTTATAAGAAACCATGGATTTAATCGCTATTCATTAATATGTTAAAACATTATAGAAAAGGAAACACGATTGATTAAAATTCAATTATCCTGAAACAATGAATGCACTAAATCGATGTAAAAATATTAGGAAGTGTGCTTTTAAAATTGTAGCAAAGAGATTAAATTAAGTTGAAATAAAATTCGAGATAATTATGAAAAACAATATATAAAAAGGATAGAATTTAGTATAGATGTGATAATTGAAAATATGATATAAAAAATAGTAAGAAATGAAGGTAACACGGTTTAAAATTTTAATAAAAATTATATATGGATTTAACAAAATAAAAAATATATATTTCATATTTTCATATTGATGCAAATTATGATATAATTTTTGTGTAAAACACAATACGAATATATAAAATTTCAGTTTTTTTCATGACAAAAATATTCGAATTTCTATGTTTAATTTGATGTAAAGAGTTTAAGTTCATACTTAGTATTAATAGCTTATATATTTACTTAGGCTTGATCTGAAATTTTGAATTTAAAAATTTTTCAAAACCGGCCTAAATTAAAACAATAAAATTCAAATCAACTCATTAAA
This sequence comes from Durio zibethinus, assembly GCF_002303985.1. The sequence goes on along the minus strand of NW_019167871.1, from coordinate 7,692,547 downwards.
CTTAATTTATATAATAAAAAATTAAAAAAATGATTAAATTAAGTTTAACAGAATTATTTCAATGCACATATATAGAAAAATAAAAAATAAAAAATATATAAAAGGAGAATTAAATTTAATAAAAAATATATTTTTTAATTTTTAATTTATATATAATTCAAAAACATATAAAAAAATTATATATATGTGAATTCGGATGAACTTAGGTTTTAAATCATTTTTCTAAGACTTGACTTGAAATTTAAATGGGTCTAAAAATTATAGACAAAACTATTTAACCAATTTTAATTTTTTATCAAACCCTTTCAAAATTTGAGAGTAGATTTTCAAGTTTGGACAATAATTCAACTCTTGCATATTTAGTTTAGTGTAAAACAAGTAGAAACAATAGTATGGAATATTTCAGTAACGGCCCAAATGAAATTAATGGGCTAAGAGGTCCAAAAAGTGGGTTAGAAAAAGCTCAAAGCCCAACTCTTTAATAAACGGCCCAAAGGAAAGAGAAAAAGTGAAAAAGGGTGAGTGGAAGAGAAGCTTGCTCTCATATCAGAGCCAGGTTTCGATCCTGGGACCTGTGGGTTATGGGCCCACCACGCTTCCGCTGCGCCACTCTGATCGGTTGATTCTCTCCATCAATTATTTCTATTAGTTTGTTAACTCTTAAATAGAAAAGCGAAAAAAATAAAATAAAATGGAATTTTCAAATCATTTGTTTTTCGAAGAAGAAAATGAGAAGAAGACCAGGAATCGGAGGCCTTCAAACAGCGGCAGCCGCTAGGGTTTGTTTCGAACCCAATTTAATCCTAATTAATATTACCAAATTAATCTCAATTACATTCTACAAAATCTACGTTTAATTATTGTTTTAATTTTTCAATTTCAGGATCAATATCGATTACTGGGAGAAAATGTAGCCAAGTTAAGAACCGATCTCATGAAAGAACAGCTCGCCACCTTTCGTTCTCAGCTTGAAGAATTCGCTCGAAAACACAAGGTTAAAGGGGACAAATTTTTCCTCTCAATTTCTTTTTTTTTTTGTAATTTTAATTTGATTTTCTAATTTGATTTTTTTTTTGGCAGAATGATATTCGTAAAAATCCGTCATTTAGGTCACAATTTCATGAAATGTGTGCCAAAGTGGGAGTGGATCCTTTGGCTTCAAATAAGGGATTTTGGGCTGAGCTTTTAGGGATTGGTGATTTCTATTATGAACTTGGTTGGTATCCAAAATTCATCTCTTTTTTTAGAATTTTTTTTTTCAAGTTTGAATTTTTTAGCTTAAATTGATTTTATTTTATCTATTTAGGGCAAAGATGTGAGCTTTATGTCTCTGTTTTTTGGGTATATTTATAGAAATGTTTTAATCTGTTCAACTTTTTTCTGATTGGATCATTTTTTGTTCACTGTTCTAAGATTGTGAAAGTTATTATTTGCGGATAATGCAACTGCAAGCCTCTCTGCATGATACATAAGTTCATGCTCTGTAAATTCTCCATTTATTTTATTTTTTATTTTTTATTTTTTATAGTTCTTATTATGCATTTGGAAGTTTTAACCTTAGCATGAAAGGCATTTGTGTCAAGACTTGGTAGAGTGCTTATAATAAGGCTTGGATACTTGGCTAGACAGGGGTGCAAATTGTTGAGATATGCTTGGCGACTAGGCCTCTTAATGGAGGTTTGATCGACTTGCAGGAACTCTGCAAATTGCTTCGTCAGAACGAAAACATGATCGTGAAGCTGTATCTGAGGATGACTGTTTGCGTGCTATAAGTAAGCTGAAGGTATGGTTGTAATGTTACTTCATATTTGTTTCATGTTGATTAATCAGTTTGCCAGCATTGCACGTTCCTTTTCTCCATTTCCACCCCTCGGATGAGCAGAGGAATGAGCATGAGAGTGCAGATTGGGTTTCCTTTATTTTAAGCTACATTGTTCCTTGAACATATGTTGAATTGTTAGTGCCATTATTGCTGCTGCTAGTCTGACTTTCTATGCATGGTCTGTAACGGAGTTGTCTTATGCAACTGCAACTTATATAATTTTTTGTGCTGCTATTTTAACACGTCATAAAACATTTACTTCTTGTTTCTTCCAGACATTGGGTAGTGGATTTGAGGTGATTTTGGCTGGAAAGGAAAAAGCTTGTTCGATCTGTTCCAACTGAGTTGAAGAAAGACCATAATGAAATTCTGGAGCTAGCACAGGTTTCTCATACTTCTGTTTTGTATTTTGGAACTAGTACCCTAAGCAAATAATTGCTTAATTGATGTTCCACTTGTTTCTCTTTTAGGCTCAAGGCTATGTGACTGTTGATGAGGTAGAGAGACGGCTTACCTGGACACAATGGGCGTGCTATTGATGCCCTTGATACCTTATTAGATGTAAGTTCTTGCAACAACTGGCATGTATATGATGTTACTGTTACATTTGGATTCATGGGGTTAACAATATCCTTTTCGGTTGATGTGCAGGAAGGTCTTGCGATGATTGATGATGGCCATGCGGATGGCAAACACCGATATTGGTTCCCCTGTGTATCCTCCATCTCCTCATTTGGTGCTGATAATTAACATTAATCTGTCCCTTTTTTTTCTTCCTCGCTTTTCTTTTCCCAAATTCAAGTGTGTTGTAACTCGCAAATGGTTTATGTGAACTCACAAAGATAAAGAGAAAGAAGACTTTCGTTTGTTTCTCCTTCGTAATTCTTGTTCAGCATGATTATAAAAACATGTATGGGAAATGTATTCCTTTTTCTATTATTCATGCCTTCTTATTTCTAGTAACATTCAACTTCTTACAGCCAAATCAGACCTATTAAAATGAGGGGAAAGAGAAAGAGGGAGACTGCATTTAATCAGTTACATTGAGCCCGATCATATGTCGGGGATGAATTTTTGCTTTGCTATTTTAACAATGAAGTGCAATGCTGTTGCAGCAGAAAAGTCCATGATTTGAAACATTGAATGTTTGCTTATATTTCTTATTACAGGAGCGGAAAAAATTCAATGATCTGTAGTCTCTTCTGTCCATTGAGCGTCAGGCTCACTCCAAACCTGGGTCTCACCCTGAACTTGAAAAATATAACCATTTCCAGCGTCTCAAAAACCTTGTTTTTGTCCAAAAATTCAGTGCAAACTCCATTCACGATGCAATAGTTACTGTTATAAGGTGGTCTATGGTGTGCAGAATGTTGCGACCGTGAGACAAGCACACCGGCATCTTGTAGCGCCACCACCAACGGAGGGAGCTTGCTCTTGGTGCCATAAGACCAAGCATGAAATTGTTGGCTGAATATGATGCAACCGTCACAGATGCTAACAAAGCCTTGAATAAAAGGGTCATTGCAAAGAATATCTATTGGAAGCACTTCAAGAGTTATGCTACGAGCCAATGCATGTAAATTGTTAGTAAACTGGCGCCTGGTGATAGTCCAGGGCCATTTTTGGTGCCCCTGGAATCCTTCATTTGTGAACAAAAAATTGGAGTTGATGCATCACCATAATTGTCAATACCCCAATGGTATACTCCGGACAACAGATCAACTAAAATGTACCCAACATAGCCTGCTAGCATGGGTTCGAACCACATATGTGAATCAGCTGCAACGGTTACGGCCTTGGCTAGGGAAATGAAAAATTGTGGTGCAACCACTTGCCACCCTTGTCCAGTGAGACCATGTTGATTGCAAACTTGGGTCATACGGCAAGGGAGGGCCAGGGATAATGGACGTGACCAGGTCTGGTGTACGTAGTCACGAGCCGTGGCTCGATGACTACCTGGTTCTGGCTGGACTTAGGTTTGGTTGTGGTGGTGGCTGAACATGTCACACGTGCAATTGGTCACAGGCTTGGGCATGTGGGAACATGGTTCAGAGACCTTGATGGGTACTTGTGGTGAGGCAAGATAGACATTGAAGGGAGGCATACGAGAAACTAGGCATGAATGCCAATGTCCATTGAACAAATTCTAGAAACAACGATTGCTTGCATTTCTCTTCAACAAAAGCAAGTTGTGTATCCAAGTAATCCAAGAAAGTTTCAGAGCTGCATTGAAAGTGGCCCATTCGAATTTCATATCATAGGCAATTTTTAACCTTGGGATTGGTTTAAATTAAAGAAAATGTGGAGGAAAATTCATCATGGAAATGCCATTCTCAAGTAAAATCTACAGGATTTGAATCGAATTGAACCATGCAAAAGGGGGCAGGGACAAAACATGGGCAAGGATAGAGATGCAATGTTTGAGGTTGTAATCAAGAAATGATTCGTCTTTTCCTTGGTTTTGTCTACATTTGGAACTTAAATTGAAGCTTCCAAGTAGGGCAAAGAAACACAGGCACCATCATTCAAGTCCTCAAGCATTTACATACTATGAGACGCCAACTTTTTTTTATATATTTGAAGTTTGTCATTTTTTTTTTTTTTGGGTTTCCAATACACAAAACCTGTCATCTATCATTTTTCCTTTAGTCTTTTTGGTATACTTAATACTGAAACCAGAGTAACGTTGCAAACTTGCAATGATAAATTTTGGTCCTAAATAAGATAATTTAAAATATAATACGATGATACGATATAATATGAAAATAGAATATGAAAATAACATGACTTAAAATTATAGTAATAATTATATAAATTTAACAAAATAAATTTTTTTATATTTTTATATTGATATAAATTATAACACATAATTTTCATATAACATATAATACGAATACATAAATTTTAATTTTTTATATGAGACAAATACATGAATAATCAAATTTATCCTCACCTTAAATGAATAAAAAGCCTATAAGTTTTCTCTTGGTTGAAGAATTATATTAATAAATTAAATTAAATATCAAATTTTAAATATTTCTTTATATGAGAAAATAAATAAATAAAAATTTTGATATAGAAAACCATAAAATCATACCATTTAGGCAATTATAAACAACCAAAATCAGGATCCTAAACTGCATGAGCAATCTATCTTACATATAAAGGATCTTGTACCCATGCCTCAAAATTTCCCTGCCAAGTTACATGAAATAGATTTTCGAAAATCCACAAAAAAATTATTGCTAATTGCGCAACGTGAGAAGCAAAAATATTTTATTAAAAACGTTCTTAAGTAATATCATCATGACTCTCAAAATTATGTGCTGTAACAATACCAAACTAAATACAACAAGTGATAAAATCCTAAGCTAATTCTTGGCTAGAAAATATTTGTATTAATATTTTTTGTTAGTTATTTTATTTTTGAGTGTATAATAATAAATTTGATTTTCGAGTGTATAATAATACATTATTCACATCAAATTTTATATTTTGAAAGACAAGTCACGTGGAATTGAGTGTTATCAAATATTAAAATCATGCAATTTATTGATAAAATATTATATTTTTAATTTTAATAATAAAAGTTTGATTTTTAGTAATTTCATAAAAAATATTAATCAAATAAATTGGGTTTCTTTTAACCTATTGTTATGATATAAAAAAAATCTTAAAATTAATTTGTTTGAAAAGATTACGTGTCAATACTTAAACAATATATTATAATAAAAAATCCAAACATAAAGGGGAAAAACAAATATCACTATCTTTGTTGATTTGTAAAGAGTAACATAAAGTCATTTCCCTTGTTGTCTTTTTAAGCCATAATTTTGAAAAAAAAAACAAAGGAAAAGAAATATAAAAAAGGACGTCCTTGTACAAGAAACCAAAAAAAAAAAAAACTCAATCCGTATAAAATTAACAAAAAAATTTAAGCATTTAGATGCTAATAAAAAACAAAAAAAAATATAAAAAAATTAAATATAAAATTTTTTATATTCACAAATAAAGATATAAATAATATATTAATATTCATAAATTATTTAAATTTAATTTAAATAAAATTTAAATTTGATTAATTATTATTAAATGAGTTGATTTTAAATAATTTAATATTTAATTAAAATAATTCATGAATTTAATTAAAAATTTAAATTTTAATATATTTTTATTATTTTAATTAAAAAATTATTATTTTATTTTTATATAATTCAATTCGAACACTTAATCAAATAAAAAAATTAAATTTATTTTTATTAACTAAATTTAATCAATCGAATCCAAATATCTTAAGTTTTATCTGAAATCGAATTCAAATTTAAAAATTATAAGTCCATGGAAATTGACTGAACTTTTAGCAACAAATTTCGAGTTACACTCCATCTTTTCATGGTATGGACTCAACTGTTACACCTTACTCGCAAGATTGAAAAGAACAAGTAGCAAATAGTTTCTCTACAAAGAATTTTATGTTGGGTTTTTCTTTTTAGTTTTGTCAGAAGAGAAAAGGAAAGAAACTGGAAAAGAATTTTTTTTTCTTTCATTCTCTCAATCATGTCTTCATCTTCTTCTGTTCTTCAATGTTTCCTTCTACTCTACTTCTTCTTCTTCTCACGTGTCCAAGCAGCCAAATTACCATTCCATCCTCGAGATGTTCTGCCTTTATTGCCGAGACAAGTTTCATGGCCGATCCTCAACTCTCTTAGCAGCCCCGTTGACCTTTTACCAGCCTTTGTCGGCTCTGTTTCATCCCCAAACCGCAGCGTAAATTGGAAAGGTGCGTGCTTTTATGAGAACACGGCTTGGATGGAGTTCCATAACAAGACTGGCAGTGAGTTTGGTGGTGGAACTCTCCATATCAAGGTATTAACTTTGGCTTCTTTTTTTTTAATGCTTTGGAGTGTTTTATAATCTGGGTAATGCTTGCTTTGAGTTGCAACTGCTTCAATTTTGAGTTTTTTTTTTTTTTTTCACGTTTTTGGAGTGTTTTGGTGTCGGGTATTACTTGGTTTGAGCTGAAAGTGTCTAAATTTTGAGTTTTTTTTTAAAGGTTTTTGGAGTGTTTTGGTTTTGGGGTATTGCTTGGGTTGAGCTGAAAGTACTTAAATTTTGGATTTTTTTTTATTAAGTTTAGTTTCGATGGACTTTTATGGAGAGAGGAAAGTGCATTATTGGGTTCTTTTATTATTATTATTATTATTTTCACTTAATTTGTTGACTTTGGGAGTGTGATTTCATATGTTTCTTGTTTTCCTGTTTCAATGGCCATATATGCACCTCAAGCTTTGAGTTATAGTATTCTGGTGAAGTTAGAGGACATTTCCTGATAAATTTTTGTAATTAGGATATTTACATAAATCAGGCCCAGAATGATGCAAAATGTTTTCTTATGGTTGATGGTGGAAATGGTTAGAGATTGCAAGGATAGAATGATGTGAAAATGATATCTATGTGCTTATCCAGGTTAGCAAAGCGCATAGTTGGACATGTATGGATCTTTATGTCTTTGCAACTCCATACCGTGTAACTCTGGGATTATTATTTTTTATCTCGGGAGCATACACTTGAAATCAAGGAGTGGGAAGAAAGAGCTGAGTATGAAGATGTAAGTTGCCATTCTCTGTTAGTTTGGCTTACAAAAAGTTTTAGCTTGTTTCAGTCATGCATCTTTCCTGCATACTCATACATGGTTTTTACATCACAATTGAATTAGGTGAAAAACAAGGGGATTTCTATTTTCCTGATGAAAGCAGGAATGCTTGGAACACTTGAGGCTCTGTGGGATGTCTTCCCCTTATTTACAAATACCGGATGGGGTGAGAACTGCAATATTGGGTTTCTTGAGAAACACATGGGGGCTTCTTTTGAACCTCGACCTCAGCCCTGGGTCACAAACATTAATGTTGATGATATACACTTGGGAGATTTCCTTGCAATATCAATAATTCGTGGTGATGGGGTGGTTTTGAAACTCTTGAGAAGTGGGTTAGTGGAGCCTATGCTGGTCATACTGCTGTTTGCTTAAAGGATCCTGAAGGGAAGCTATGGGTTGGTGAATCAGGACATGAAAATGAGAAGGTAATAGAAAACCTTTCAGCTTAGCTATAGCAAATTTAACCCTCTACATATTATCTTTTCTCTCTTTTTCTATATAAACAAATATCCTTTCGCCACCGCTGTTTTTTCTTACTGTTTTTAGCTTACCTTCAGTTATTTTGACTGAGTTTTAGTAACATATCAGGTATAACTATTGATTGGAATTATTCTACAGGTACTTATTAATGATGTTCAGTTATTATTTTATCTGTTCTGGTTTATAGTGAGAGGATATTATCGCAATTATACCATGGGATGAATGGTGGGATTTTGAGCTGAACAAGGATGATTCAAGTCCCCATATTGCATTACTTCCTTTGCATCCTGATGTGCGAGACAAGTTTAATGAGACTGCTGCATGGGAGTATGCAGTAAGCATGGCAGGCAAACCTTATGGGTATCATAACATGATATTTAGCTGGATAGACACTGTAGATGGGAATTATCCTCCTCCATTGGATGCTCACCTGGTATTTAGATATTTATTTGGATTATCTCATGATTTTATTGTATGCGGCAAAGTTTCTGCCTCTTCTACCTTCTCCTTCTCTATTTCTCTACCCTTCCGTTTTGTTGTTATATTCTAATTATTCCTGCAGCTTTTGATCATTTGGTGGGTCATTTTTTAAACCATGTTCAATAGATATTTTATTGGTCTTTTTCTTCCTCTTTCTCGGTGTTTTTCTTTTTCTTTCTTTTTGTCTTACAAACCCATGCAACTCGGGTTAAATTTTTGGAGCGATATGGAATTAAAACTTGAGTATTTGTATGTCATGTATTTTCCAATAGTAGAATATTTTGCAATAGGTGTGCAATGAGCTTATGTAGACCACAATGCTATGTTGTATCATTTTTAGCACTAGAAACAAACCGCAGGAAAGGGAGGTAAAAAGGCACACAAAGATAGGATGATTAGCAAATTCTAATCTGTTTCTTGTACTCTTTGCTAAATGCATTAACAATGTTGTTAATGCATATGACTTCTTTGCCCTCTCTGTTGTATTCTCTCTCTTTGAAAGTTTTGCAGTTCATAGGATCTAATGTTTGCCTGGTGATCGTACAGGTAGCTTCTGTTATGACAGTTTGGAGTAAACTACAGCCTGAATATGCTGCTAACATGTGGAATGAAGCCTTGAACTTGCGACTTGGAACTCAGGTATGATGTCTTTCTTGGTTGGTTAACTTATGCGGTAGAAATTGAGTTGGTTTGAGATTTATGTGTTGAAGATAACATGCGCGTGAGTTGGTTTGAGATTTATGTGTTGAAGATAACATACACGTGAGTTTTTTTTTTTTTTTTGAGCTTCTTTAATGATTTGATAGGAGTAGCTTGGCCTAGATGCTTCAACGACTGATCTGATCTATTGCTTTTTGCTTTTGAAAAATATTGAATCAATTAGCTATTTTTGTTTTCTTGCTCAGAAGTTACAATCAATGTCACACATTATCTCTTCTTTCTCTAACTATGGTGTTTACTGCAGAACCTTGATCTTCCCGATATATTGGTAGAAATAGAAAAGCATGGGTCATCTTTTGGTGAACTGCTGACCATTCCTGAACAAGATGATTGGACATACAGTGATGGGAAGTCAACATCATGCATTGCTTTTATCCTTGAAATGTACAAGGAAGCCGGACCCTTTGATCTGATTGCTGACTCTATTCAAGTCACTGAGTTCACGGTGTCCTTCAATGCCTCCAAAGTACTCTAGGCCGCAAAACTGCTAGACAGCTTCGCTTCTCCCATTTGTCATTATGCCAGCGCTTTGTGCCAATTGTAGGCAACATGCGACAAGAAGTTGTTATAAATATGGTAATCAAACTACGAGTGGAAGATGACAGGTATTGAATTGTTGTACATAATAGAAAATGGAACATTGGCCCGGATTTCTATCCGAGTCTATTCTTTTAGTCAAATTTTAGTGTTATATGGAACTGTAATGTTCTAATTTTGCTTGTTTTATGATTTTCGTTCGATGTTTACTTGCAGATTAACTAGTCTCAACAGCTTATTTGATTTGAGTTTACTCTAATTCTAACATGGTTGGTAATCAATTAAGCTTGGCTTGAGTGTTGAATTTGGAGTATTTAGTTCTTCAGTTGAAAAACGCTGGTCTGGTATTATGATTCTGAGATTCTTACACTATATTTTACAGGCAAGTTTCTTTGAAGCAAGCAAAAAAATCACAGTTTTGTCGGTCTGATTTGAGCTGGTAACTTTAGTTGGAACAGGCAGTGGATCCCTGCTGGAAAAGTTGTCTGATAGTAGCCGGTAACCAGATAATGAATTGGAACAAGGGTTTCAATCATTGCAAACTCACATCCTGAACATATCCGAGGTCCACCTCTGAATGGAATGAAGCAGTAAGGTGGAAGTCAAGCTGGATTCTCAAATGTAATCGGATCAAATTTTGATGGTTCTGGAAATATGCTATCATTCATTTGTGTCAAACACTGCAGTTCTCGTTCCAAGGCAAGCCTTGATGTCTGCAAATTCATAAGAAAATTTATATATCCAGGGGGCATATTCATGTTAGGATTTGCATCAAATCAGACTATAAACCTGATGTCATTAGGAAATTAAATGAACTATTCAGTCCAGAAACACAAGAAATTTAAACTTCGGAAGGAGAAAAACAACATAATTTGGGTCACAAACCAGGGTTCTTTGACATATAACACAGGCTATCTTTTGCTTCATGCACACATCCGAGTACAGAACATGTGATACAATTAAAATTTTCTAAAACAAGCATATAAGCTTCAATGATCTTGACGCATCTGTTAAATCCAGTAACGTCTATGTACTCAACACTGTCATTCAGCCTTGGCCGGAATATGATTGCCGCCAGTAGCAATTTTGTACAAGTAAAATCCAGTCATAAGAGCACTGCAATGAAATGACATACGAGTTTGTAGCTCTCAAAATTTTGAATGAATCTCAAACCAACAAAGAAAAGGAGGCAAGGGGATAGGGGTCTAGAATAGATATATAACAGAGGATTTTTATCCAAAAAAACTGAGGATTTAAGGTTAGGCCCTAAAAATTTTGCATCAGAAATGGAAATAATATGAGTTAATGATCTGAGAATCAGTTTCTAGTTGAATTTAGATGGATTATGGAACATAACAACATAACCATCATGAAAGAATCAGAAAATCTGCAGAATTGTATACAAGGTATTGAAATGCAGCATGCGGTCAATATGCAATAGGTATGAAATGAACTGGACAAGGATGTTTGATAGTTGACACCATACAAAGGAGCTATTAGTAAGGCACACAACCGGGCAATTTTAAGGCATAATCTTATGATATATTTATCCATATCTGAGTTTTGTTAGCTTTAAATTGATATACGGATCAATCTTGTGATGCCAGAAAATATTAATGAACATACAAATAGAAATTCAACATACCTGATCCCAGCGACAATTCCAGCAGGCATAATCTTCGATGTTTGGTAATAACGTTGACCCATGACCCACGTAAGCACAGCAGCAGTAACTGGTTTAAAGGTATATAAATCAGTAAAAAGAAGAAACTTTTGTTGTCCTTGAAAGGGATGATAGAAAGCAAGCATACAATAAAAAAGTCTCTTTCCATGAAAATAACCCACAGTGAAAATCAGCTTATCTTTGATGATCTATTTGTTCCTCAAATGTTGTATTATGTTGCAAAATCTAGCAATAATATTGAATTTCAGATGATTAAAGCTTCTTAATAACACTGCATCAGAGAGCTTTAAGAAGATTAAAGACAGGTAAAGCTATGATAGTTGAGAAAAGTCATTTCAAAGCTAAAACAAAGACCTATTTTTTTCACAATTTCAGCAAGATAATTGCACCACTTTGGATCTACAATATCCAAAATGGTTCTTCAACTCTGCAATGCAACACCACAAATCCAAAAACAAAAGCAACCAATCAAGCTACTGCATCAGAGAGCTTTAAGAAGATTAAAGACAGGTAAAGCTATGATAGTTGAGAAAAAGTCATTTCAAAGCTAAAACAAAGACCCTTTTTTTTTTTCACAATTTCAGCAAGATAATTGCACCACTTTGGATCTACAATATCCAAAATGGTTCTTCAATTCTGCAGTGCAACACCACAAATCCAAAAACAAATGCAACCAATCAAGCTTATGATTACAAAACTTCATTGCAGCATCAAATCTTTGACTACAAAAGTCAAAACTTTTCCATCTCCAACATTTTAACAACAATAAAATTCAGTACCTTCAGAGTACAAATTCATTCGTTTCCTAACTCCAAATCGTAAAGGTAATTAAACAAAAACCCAGATCAAATTTATCAAAAAAATTCATAAAACAAAAGAAAAAGACCAAAGTATGTAAAAAAGTGGAGATTTTGAAAATATTACCAGTCTCAAGAACCAAAGCAAAATAAGAGTTCGTTCTCTTCTCAAAAGCTCTAAGGCTCAAATATCCAGCAAGAATGAGAAGCAATCCAGTGCCTACACCCCCAACAAGTGATGCTAGGCTCCCTTTCTTCAAATACCCAATTACTCCTCCAGCCACAAGAAGCAATCCATAAGGGATTGTGAAGCAAAAATCATGCATTTTGGGAAAGTTTTTCTTTTCTTCCAAATGAGTTTTCTTCTTGAGAAAATTTAAGAGTAAACTTGAGTTGAACAGATCGAAGGGAAAGAAATGGAAAATCAAATGGGTTTTGCTTTTGATAGTTTTTTTGGCTGAAAGTGATGGCTTTCCTGGCGTGTGGAATTTTCAGTTGGGTGAAAGCTCAATGTTTTAACTAATTTTATTTTGTTATTGTCAGAGATTTTCTCCCAACCTTATAAGAAGCATTCCAACCATTAATTCTATTTCAGTTGGGTCAAAGGCCCTTGAAGCTAAGCGTATGGGCTCCTGTCTCTAATACATTTTCTGGTACTGATAAGCTTCTTAGGCGAAATTTTTAATGTTTATTTAATTCAATACCTAATTTCCCGGGTTTGTTTCTTTTACCTGTTAAAGACAGTCGATCTTAAAAATATTAATTTAAAAAAAAAAAACGGGACTATCCCTAATATATTTTTTTTTTACTTTTCAAGATATTTCGTTTCATATATTTTTTTAATTAAAAAAATTCACACAATTAAATTTTAAATAATTATTATAATCTTGAAAATAATAACATAATCTTTGATTTTCATAAAGAGATTATTGAATGCATTATTATTAAAAATACCTTGAGTAATTTTTTTTAATTTTTTTAATAATAAATTATTCAACGTGTTTTTGATCAAAAACGCTTTAAATAATCATTTTTCATTTTATGTGAGTATTATCGAAAGTGTATGTAATTAAAAACGTCTTCAAATTTTTTTTTCAATTTTTTAAAAGAAATTATTTAAAGTATTTTTTGTCAAAAATATTTTTAATAATTCCTCTCAATTTTGTGACCAAGATTATTTAAAGTAATTTTGATTAAAAATACTTTTAATAATCTTCTTTGATTTTTATAAAGGAATTATTAAAATCGTTTTTTACTAAAACTGTCTTGAATAATCTTTTTTAATTTTTTAAAGAATATTATTGAATGCGTTTTTGGTCAAAAATAATTTCAATAATTCCTTCATATTTTTTATTAAGGGATTATTTAAAGTGTTTTTACCCAAAAAACATCATACATAAACAAAAATTTTTATCAAGATAAATCGACAACTGACTTGCATTTATTTTCAAACATACTTTTCAAAATGGTAATGACTATTTCATAATTTTTATATTAGATTAAATTTAAAAATAATATTACTTTTTCTTGAAATTTTAGAATACCACAGAGAGATATGAAATTTTAATTTTGAGACTTTCAGTACTGTTGGGAATCTGTCAAATTTTCTTAAAATCAGATTACCTTGAACTAAATGTTAAAATTAAATACCTAACAATAAGATTCTAAAAAACAAAAAAATAAATTTTCCTGAACCAAACACCCTGTAAATGCAAAGCTTGGTTCATTGTATATCTCTTTTGTTCAAGATGAGCAGATTATACTCACTCAGTTATGGGCAAACATCAACACCCCAAGGTTTGTTGGATGCATTGCTTATTGGTTCCATTGCTCATGGAAGATATTGTTGCCAATGAAAATTGATGTACCAGCTCGTATCAGCAACCCTATTCTGTCACCTGTGTTATGCATCCAGCATTGGTGAATCCATCAATGAAACAATGAAAGTCCTTGCCATTAGATGTAAAACTAGTCTTTGTCTGTCAAACATTGTATATTTTTTGAAGTTCAGAATGATATTTGTTGCCCAAAGACGAATCACCCGCCAATGAAACAATGAACTGAAGGAAAGTTGATGCCAATCCCTTCAGATTGTAGGTATGGTAGGTCCTTTGTGGACTGCAGATAACATGTAACCTATAGGTTGATAAACCAAAGTCTTCTTAAACAATATGAGAAGTTGATATGACAAAAGAATTAAACCTTTTTTATGGTCAATGCCGGTTGATTCATGATGCCTTTATAAGGCTCTCTTTTTCCTTTTTTTTTTTCACGATGGTGGTCTCCCTTTCCACAATTCATCTTTGGTGAATGTTAGATTGAATCTCAAGTATTAATACATCAATTGGTACTACCATCAAAGGGACTGTAGCAACTGAAAAGTTACACATAGCATTATATAGTAGGGCATGGCAAGAAGAAACTAATAGGTGGTGGCAGCTTCAGTACTGATTATCTGGTTTGTAGATTTGGTGTTCTTGTCTCCTATTCCTTAGCATGGAAATTTACTATTTGTCATCCATTCTATACAAGAAAGAAAGGAATCCAGATTGATATATGCAAGATGGAACATCAATATAATGGGATTAATTTAATTGACAAGCTGCAAGCTATGGCTGATTTACATATAACAAGTAGGACACTGCAAGTGAAAACTTCAAATGATAATGGTCTTGATCCACTCCTGATTATGCTCAATTACATGAAGGGAACAAGCATTTTACTAACCTCTATAGACACAAACACACAAATATATACATCAAACTCTGTAGAAAAACTTAGCCCAGATCGACAGAAGCAGACCATAAAGGCTTTACCATTTTAGGAAGACATGAGACTTTTCCTGTATTCATAATTCTTTTCTGCAAGACATCCAGAACTGACGAGAGAGGTTATCCAAACCTGATCAGACCTCACAGGTTCATCATCATCATTCCGGTGCCAGCTCCAAAATGCATGAGTTGAATTCACTATCATGAGCTCACCATGACCAAAGCTTGCTTCACGGAACAATGACCACTCAGGTTGTGGGTGTCGGTACCTATAAGTAAATTTACAGGACTTTTTTTGAAATCACGGCCCAATATAAATTTGCTTGAAGGTTTCACTAAATTATTAAAGGCAAGCTTAACTTGTGGCTTGAAGTCGTTAGAACACACAAGATATATTCATGATGTTCGATTTGTAAATCTGGAATCAAAATTTTAAACAATTTAACTTGTGCTAATAAAGTTATTTTTTTCTAATTAGAATTAATATTTCAGAAAGTTTTCTACAGAAGAGGACATACTTTTGAGCTAAACCTTCCCTGTTGCCTCCATCTCCAACAGTAATATGAACAGAGCCACAAGGATCTGATTTTCCATTGTTAACACGATTCTGTCAAGTAGAGAACCACATATCATTAGTCCATTCTAATACTATTAAGTAGGAGCAAAGTTAAGCCAGAATTGACATACAGTGCGCTCATAAGCATGCACATGACCAGCAAGTACCAAATCAACACCAGCAGCATAAAGCAATGGTTCCATGGCCACCATCATTTCATCCCCTTCCCTTTGATGAGCATAGTTACTATTGTACCATGGAACATGGAATAACACAACTAACCAGGGTGTCTTATTTCGGTCCACCTTTGAAAGATCAGCCTACAGATTTAAAGATAAAAGAATCTTTGTCAAGTAAATAAACAACTGGAAATTTCATTATAATCATGATAGAATTACACTCTTTCTACTAGGCCACAGAACACTTTGCTTCCTTGTGGTTCAAGCAGAAACCACAAATTGGAGGAAAGGAAAAACCAACCTTCAACCAGCTATATTGATCTGAAAGCTCATCATAATCTGTATATGAACCAAGCATTGATAACATGGACACCTGCAACTTCAAAAGAATAATAAAGATTCGAGTTTGATCCACTTTCCTCAAAGGGCATTTTCCATCTTGCATATAGGACTGAAATGCACTGTAAATAGTTGGTATCTTCTCCCTTTCATGGTTGCCTTCAGTTACCATCCATGGTCTGGCACTCGCAAGTGGCTGCACCAGCTCACCAAAGGTGTCCCAGAGATGCTGCATGTAATCGGCATATGAAAGGTCCCCAGGAAGCAGATATATGTTATATTTGCATTGGTCAATGTGATCCAGCGTTGTTTTAGTCCAGCCAGTTTGACCCAAATCCCCAGCCACAGCAAAAGTGACAGGGAATTGTGCTGGAGAAGTCTTTAGCTTAAACTCTGGACCTTTTCCTCCACATCGATAAAAATAAACAGTATCATCTTCCAAAGGCCCAATGACAGTGTGGTGTATCTTGCCTGACCTGTAGAACAGGTAACTATAAGAGGTGGCCTCTCCTTCAGCTGAAAAGGTGTATCGTCCAGGTGACGTTCCATATTCAACAATTGAAAGAGTGGATTTATCTTCAGTGACCCATGAGATTCGCATATGTTTCTCTCCTGCCAATGATATGTGTACCTGCAACATAAATTTGTCAAGCGAAAAGCATTTCAACTAAATGGCAACATTAAGGTCTTGATGGAATTAACGTGAAATTAAATGGTCCAGGATAATAATTCTCCATGTAAAAATTGACAAAAAAAATTTCTCCATACAAAAACTACAGAATCAACTCCTGTTAAAATATTGTCATAACAGTAGGCACACTTATTCATTTTTTCTTCATTTGGGAACTCCAATTCCAACCATCACTTCACACCTCATGATCGAGATCAATTGTAAGACTGTAATTCCAGTAAGGATCATCTTGTATGTTTTAAGAATCATCCCCACGCAATTATGCATGTATCATGCTTTCAAATAATTTTTTTTTATTACTCTTTAAGAAGGAAATAGCTCTGGTTTGGTTCATGCATGCCTAATACTCTACACCGGCATTTCTTTTTCCAGATAAGCATCATAATCTCATAATCCACAGATAATATTTCATCGAATTTTTTCAGGGAAAAGTCTCTAACTCTAATCATAGATATCTATCATGATAGATTGCTCATGTAAAAAATTGATCATGCAGGTCCAATCAGCCCTTAGAAGCAACCAATTTATTAGCTTAAATTCATGTTTTCTAAGCTGCTGAAATACAAAATCAAGAGATAAATTTGGCAGAAAACAAACAACACAAAAAAAGTCAAATGATCAAAAAGCAATTTTCTCAATAAAAAGCCATTTCTCAAAATACAGAAATAATCACAAATCCCACAAAATTTTCATACAAAAAAAAACCTCAAACCCAATACTTCCCAAAGAAACTCTTACTATATTATATATATATATATTATAAAAGAAATTCTTTTCTTTCAACAAAATTCAACTCAGAAGTGCACAAACAAGAAACACCCAGATCAGATCACATCAAGACAAAGTAAAAGAAACAATAAATCCGACAAAAAGATTAACAACCAAGAAACTGAAAAATGTTACAGATAAAAATGACAAAGTTACCTGCTGCGGCTGAGAAGGGTTCTTTGGATTCCATGGAAGATTCAAAGTTTTACGAGGTTGAGGTCTAATGTAATCAGTTCTGACAGTTGCTGAGATTGCCAGAAAAACAGTTAGTGCCACAAGTATCAATTTTTTGGTTTCCATTTTTCCTTGGCCTACTAGAAAATCTTTCCCTCGTGAAATACTGACCTGAAGCAAACTTTGACTTATTTGCATTTACTTCACTAATGATCCATTTTGAAATGACTGTTTTAGCCTTTTTGAGTTGGTGGTTTCTTGTTGGGAAAGTGGTAATGTCGTCATATCGCAGATTGCGTTCCTTTTGGAAAATGACCTTTTGTTTATCTTTTGTTGGTTTAGAAACGACATTTTCCTGAGCAGAATGATGCTTCAAGCTAAAAACCTGTTTTCAAAATACAGAACCAAGTCTTGTTTCTTCTCAGATTGTCCTACTCACCTGAACTTGGAAATTATCTATGAATCTTTGGCCCTGTCGTAACGGTTTTTGTCCGTTCGACGAATTTAAAAATAAAATAAAAATAATAAAATCATCATTAATTTTTTTATTAGATACGATTGATTACTTATTAAAATATATTATTTTAATAAAATTTTAAAATTAATTAAAATTTATTAAAAAGATAATTTTACGACCTGTAAAACAGTCTGGATTCGAGAGTCGATTACGCGTGTAGAAAGATTAGCACCCCACAGCGCCCGTAAAAAAATAGTACCAATTAGCTACGTATTATCTTTTAATTTTGATAAAAATAGTCTAATTTTCAGTATTTAAAAAATAATTCTTGATTTTTTATTTATTAGAAAAAAATTTATTCTCGAAAAAAATAAATTAAAACATTTTTATTACAATAATTCTTAAAATATTTTAGTACGTTGGTAACATTAAAAGAACTTTTTTTTACTTAGAGATTTTTTAGGCATCGTTTCTTGAAATACCTTAGAATCTCATCCTCGGAGGCTCAAATTTACTTTTAGTAAAAAATGTCATGCATGCAATGCAAAATGTTACCATGTTGATGCACATATTTTATTCTCTTTTGTTAAAAATTTTATTAATTATTTTATTAATATTTATTTTTAATTGAAATTTTGAAGAAAAATGAATTTAATTATATTGAAGATTTTTTATAAATATTTCAATACACTGGTAATATTTTATAAAAAATCTTCTCACCTAAAAATTTCTTAAAGCATCTTTACTCGAAATACTTTTAGAATCCTATCATCGGATAAAATTTCTTTTCTTCTCATTTTTATTACTTATATTTTTAATATATTAATCATTTTTATTTATTACTATTTTATAAGAAAATTTTTTTTTTATTGTATTGAAAATTTTTATAAATATTCTAATACACTGGTAGTATTTAAAAAAATCTTTTCATCTAGAGATTTCGTAGGTATCACTACTCGGGGCACATTTGAATCTCATCGTCGGATAAAAATTTTCTTTTCTTGCATTTTTATTATTTTGGTATTATTATTAAGTTTAGTTTATTTTTTTTATTTTTAAAGTTCGTTTTAAAAATTAACAAAATTATAAAAAAATATTTCATCATTTAATCTATCAAATATAAATATTTTGATATGCATAAATATTAATAAAATAATAATTAGAATAACCAAAATAATATTTAAAAAAAATAAAAAAAATTTTGTTTTTACCTGAACCGGATCGATCAACGGACGGTTCGGTACTGGTTCGATTCGGGTTTAACGATTCGGCTCTGGTTTAGTCAGACCGATTAGAGGCTGATGGAGAAGCGGATCGCAGGTCGGGTGCGAGGATCTCAGGTTGGGTCACGGGTTAACGCGTGGATCCTGGGTGCTTAAAACGACGTTGTTTTAGGTGTTTATTGAAACGACATCGTTTTGGCTATTGACAACTTATATAAAAGCTCAAAATTTTTTTTTGGTCATTTCTTCCTTTCTACGTAAAAGAAAAAAACCTTCTTTTTTTCTTTTTTTTTTTCAGTTGACCTGGGGCCGATGTCGTCCGTCGCGACTACTGCCGCAGTCCTTACCGACGGTGAGCTCCGATCGTCATCGCCGGTGCTAAAAAATTCTAAAATATACCAAAAAAAACTCCTTTCGACCTCTTGAACACAGATCCGACTTCTTTTTCACCAAAAAGATTCTCCACGTCCCTAAATCTGCTTTCAAAGTTTCTGTGAAATTATTTTTTTTTTGAAATTGACTTTTTTTTTAAATTGACTTTTTTTTTCTTTGCGCAGGAAGCTCGACGCTGGGTTCCTCCCTACGGGGAGGATTGTTGATTTTTTTTTAATTTTTTTGGCAGAATCTCCCCTTCATTTTTTTTATCGGTTAAAAGCTCTATTTATAGAGCTCCGGTAGTGCTCTGTGCCTAAGCGAATGGCACAGGGCTAGGCATAGGGACGTAAGCACGACCCTCATGCCTCTTTTATTTTTTTTGGCAACATCTGACAGTGGTAAGGTTAGGTGATCAGATAGGTGAAGGGTAGGGCATGATGAAAGATGGGTGGTAGGGTATAGTGGCAGTGGTGCCGTAGGGCATGATGAAAGATGGGTGGTAGGGTATAGTGGCAGTGGTGCCGAGGAAGGCACCACTGCCATCCTTGATTTTTTTTTTGTTCTAATTTTTTGTATTTTTTTATATTTTGTATTATTTTTGCTATTATTTTTGTATTTTGTATTTTATATTTTTTTGTATTTTGTATTTAATAATAATAATATTTTTTTTCTGGACAAATTTGATGTCCACAACTACCCCTCTTTGCACATTGTTGATAATCAGTAATATGATAAAGACAAAGACAACAATTTTATCCAGAATCCAAATAGATTTTTCTTTTCTTTTTTTCCTCTTTTTTTTTAAACATAGACTACTCAAAATTTTTTTTTTAAATCGAAAATGCTCATTTCACTTGAGGCTCGATAACTTTTGAAATTTAAAATCTGAAAAAAACTCCTCTCAGCAGAGGCTCAATAACTTTCTAATTTTTATCTTGAAAAGGGTTCCTCTCAGTAGAGGCTCCACAACCTTAAAATCTTTTTTGAAAAAGCTCCTTTTAACGGAAGCTTAACAATTTAAAAATTCACTTTGAAAAGGGCTCCTCTCAGTAGAGGCTCAACGACTTTAAAAATCATCTTGAAAAAAAGCTCATCTCAGCAGAGGCTCAACGACTTTAAAATCTCATCTTGAAAAAGGCTCATTTTAGCAGAGGCTCAATGACTTTAAAAATCATCTTGGAAAAGCTCCTCTTAACAGAGGCTCAACAATTTTAAAATCTCATCTTGAAAAGGGTTCCTCTCAACAGAGGCTCCATAACTTTAAAATCTCTTTTGGAAAAAGCTCTTCTTAATAGAGGCTCAACAACTTTAAAATCCATATTCAAAAGGATTTCTCTTAGTAGAGCCTCAACAACTTTAAAATCTCATCTTGAAAAAGGCTCATTTCAGCAGAGGCTCAACTACTTTAAAATCTCTTTTGGAAAAGCTCCTCTCAGCAGAGGCTCAACAACATTAAAATCTCATTTTGAAAAGGGTTCTTCTCAGCAGAGGCTTCACAACTTTAAAAGCTCTTTTGAAAAAACTCCTCTTAACAGAGGCTCAACAACTTAAAAATCTATCTTGAAAAGGGTTCATCTCAGCAGAGGCTTAACAATTTTAAAATCTCATCTTGAAAAAGGCTTATCTCAGCAGAGGCTTAACGACTTTAAAAATCATCTTAAAAAAGCTCCTTTCAGTAGAGGCTCAATAACTTTAAAATCTCATCTTTTTTTCAAAATTGAATTCTTTTCTTTTAACAAGTAAATTTCTCTCTTTTGAAATCTTTTGATTGATCAAAAAATAAAAAGTCTTTGTCCTTATTAAAACTGCTCATAGATACATGTACTGAGTGCTCTAAATGCAATGCATGTAATGCAATCAAAATTATTCATTGTAGTAGAAAGGTTCTCGAAATCTCTCACTTTTGACTTCTTTTATCAGAATTCTTATATGACCAATATGTTCTTAACATCTAACCACAATACTTTTCTTCTTCAAAAGTATGCAACATCAATATCTTGTCATGCTTTTCTCATCTTTTTCATTTGCCTTTGTCAACTTTTAAAAAGTAATGCTAAAATCTTTCATGTTTATTTTTCTTTTCATCATTTTAAGTCCAAAACTAATAAAATGCAATCACACATTTCTTCTATTCGTATGACGGATAAAAAATGAGAATAAAGGAATGGATATGTGTTATTTCTAAAAGAGCATATTTTATTAGACTAGTAACAAGTGCATGGCAAAGTATTTGAGTTGAAATAAAGGTGCCCAAATAATGATCATAAGATAATCATGAACAAGATATTTTCAGATTCTTTTTCTAAAACTAAATTAGATGACTTCCTTGATCCTTTAGAGTTCATCAACCTACACTTACCCCTGTATTATGGAATGATGCTTCTTTTTCGCATCCAAGCCATATTTTTCAGGTTTTTAGCTTAGATGAGTCATTATTTTTTATTTTTTACTTTTTTTTTTCAAAAAAAATATTTTTTCACAACATCTAAATTTATCGGAGTAGGTAAATCACTTCCGTCCATTTCTATCGAAATCAATGCCCCACCAGAAAAGGCTTTTTTTATCATATACGGGCCTTTTCAATTTGGTGTCCATTTTTTTTTATTATCATGCTGATTTGAAAGGATCTTTTTCAGCACTAAATCTCTTTTCCTAAAGTAATAGGGATGAATTTTCTTGTCATGTGCTCTCATCATTCTCTTTTGATATAATTGACCATGACAAAATGCTGTAAGTCTTTTCTCTTCAATGAGGTTCAACTACTCGTAGCGATTTTGAACCCATTTTGCTTTCTTTAATTTTACCTTCATCAGGACTCTCAGCGAAGAAATCTTCACTTCGACTGGTAGCACAACTTCTATTCTATATACCAAAGAGAACAGAGTGGCCCCAGTAGATGTTCGGACTGATGTTCTATAAGCATGCAAAACAAAAGGTAACTTTTCATGCCAATCTTTATAAGTATTAGTCATTTTTTTTAAGATTCTTTTGATATTCTTATTTGCAGCTTCTACTATCCCATTCATCTTTGGACGATAAGGTGTCGAATTACGGTGACGAATCTTGAACTGAGTGTAAACTTTATTCATCATTTTACTGTTTAAATTTTTAGCATTATAAAAAATAATTATCTCTGAAAGCCCATATCTGTATATTATCTCTTTTTTTATGAACTTGCATACCATAGATCGGGTCACACTAGCGTATGATGTGATTTTTACCCATTTTGTAAAGTAATCAATCATCACAAAAAATGAATCTATGTCCATTTGAAGCTTTTAGAGTGATGAGACCAATGACATCTATACCCCATATAGAGAATGGCCATAGAAGAGTCAAAACATGCAATGCTATTGAAGAATGTAGATCTTGTCAGCATAGATCTGACACTTATGACAATTTTTTGGCATAATCAATACAGTCACTCTCCATTGTCAACCAATAGTACTCAGCCCTCAAATTTGTCTAGCCATCATATGACCATTTGCATATGCCCCACAAACTTTATCATGCACTTCTTCAATAATTCTCTTCGTTTCAGTTACATTCACACACTTTAAGAGTACTTGATCTCGACTTCTTTTAAAGAAGACGTTTTCATCAAGAAAAAAATTCATAGCCAACCTTCTAATAGTTCTCTTATCATTTTTTATTACATGTTCTAGGTATTACTAGCTTTTAATGTATTGTACGATGTCATGATACCATGGTTTCCCATCAACTTCTTTTTCAACACCTGAACAATATGCTAGTTCATTCTTCATATCCAGCTTGATGGGTTGGATTTTAGTTTTGCATCTATTTTAATCATTATAGCTAGAGTAGCTAGTGCATCAGTAATTTGGTTTTCCTTTCTAGGTAAATGCTCAAATTAAACTTTTTCGAATTGTTTGACCAACTGAGAGATGTACTTATGGTACCGTATCAACTTGGAATCTCTGATTTCTCATTCTTCTCATAACTGATAAATGACTAGAGCTGAATCTCCAAATACATATAATACTTTAATTTTCTTTTCAATTGCTCTTTGCAGACCCATAACACAGACCTCATACTCAGCCACATTATTTGTGCAATTAAAATTTAACTTGACTGTAATGGGATAATAGTATCCATCAGGAGATATTACAATTGCCCCAATACCATGACCCAAAGCATTAGCAGCTTTATCAAAATACATCTTCAAAAACTCTTCAATAGGTTCATTTTCTTCAATGGCCATCACATCTTCATCAGAAAACTCCAAGTTCATTGGTTCATAATTTTTGGCAGCACGATCAGTAAGAAACTCGGCTACGATACTTTTTTTATAGCTTTTTAAGTCATATAAATGATATCATATTCTAAAAGTATAACTTGCCACCGTATTATATTTCCTATGAATGAGGGCTTTTTAAAGATATAATTAATAAGATCCAACTTTGCTATTAGTCAAGTAGTGTGATAAAACATGTATTGTCTAAGCCTTCAAGTTATCCAGGCTAATGCACAACATATCTTCTCTAATGGTGAATACTTAAACTCGTAATCAATGAATTTCTTGCTCAAGTAGTAAATTACTCATTCTTTCTTGTCAGTTTCATCTCTTTGTCCCAATACACATCTCATGGAATTTTCATGTACCGTTAAGTATAAAATTAATGGCTTTCCTAGAACAAGTGGTGCCAATATGGGTGAATTTTTAAAAGCTTCTTGGCATTCATCATTCTATTCTCCTGGATCATATTTTTTAAAAAGCTTAAAAATAAGATCACACTTGTAGGTGAGTTGAGATATGAAATGAGCAATATAGTTTAATCTTCCTAAGAAATCTCATACTTTTTTTAAGGTACAAGAAGGAGATAAGTTTTGGATAGCTTGTATCTTATCTGAGTCCACTTCGATTTCTCTTTCACTGACCATATAGCCTAATAATTTTCTTGATTTGACATTAAATGTACATTTAGCAGGATTTTAAGATTGACTACATGATCTTCTCCTTCACGAGATTTTACAATCATATCATCCACATATACCTCTATTTCTTTATGCATCATGTCATGAAAGAGAGTCACGATTGCTCTTTGATAAATGGCATCAATATTTTTTAACCTGAAAGGTATGACTTTGTAACAGAATGTCCCTCACATGGTCACAAATATAGTTTTCTCCATATCATCTCGAGCCATCTTGATCTGATTATAGCATGAAAAGCCATCCATTCAGATCTCGATAATCGACACACATTCTCACTTTTCTATCCTTCTTAGGAACGGGTACTATGTTCGCTACCCATTCAGGATATTTTACCACATTCAAGAATCTAGCATCAAATTGTTTATTTACTTTCTCTTTAATTTTCAGTAGCATCTCTGATTTCATGCGCCTTAGCTTTTGCTGCATCGCTTACATCCTGGTTTTAAAGGTAACTTGTGCTCTACAATATCAGTGTTGAGTCTTGGTATATCCTGGTAAGTCTACGTGAACACATCTATATATTCTCAGAGTAGCTCTTCTAGCTTCTGTCTTTCAACTGGTAAAAGAGATATACCAACTTTAACATTTTTTCTGTTTTCATCATCTCTCAAATTCACTAATTCGATAAGTTTTTGGTGGGGTTCAATTGGCTTATCTTCATGTTTTATTAATTTTAACAAATCAAGAGGCAATGTGTAGTTATCTGAATCTTCTTCATTATCAAGTTCATCAACATGAATTAAGTTTTCAAAATTAAATCTGAGATTATTGCCATGATTATCTTCATGTTCATTGTTTGAGACCCTACAAAGGGTAAGATGAAGAGAATATTGGTACATAAAAATAGAATGACAAGAAAATGATAGAAAGAGAAGAATGAAAGCAAGATGAAGATGAAAATAATAAAAGAAATACGAATGCATCTTTTAAGTCTTTTATTAAAATAACAAACATAAACACATCACAAAAGATCTCATAATACTTGTAGAAAGTAATTAGAGATTTAAAGTTTCGTAGTACATTACTTTTTCAAAGTTTTAAAGATAATAGGCAGCTCTACAACTTTTTAATTATTTAGCTCAAAATCTGGAAGACAAGGGTATACGAACAGCTCTTCACTTTGACTCTTCTTTTTTCCATCATCCACCATTTGAATGGCTAACTCTGAAAATTTTTTCATGAATCTTGTACTTAGGGCTCCTGATAAATTTGGATAAATATATCCTCCGAGTGAAAAAAATCAGGGAATAGAATGACCATAAGCTCCGACTCTGGCTCATATCCTCTAAGATTACCTATCTTTTTACCTCTTTTCTCATTCACCATTCTTATTCTGTCCCCTTTTGTTGGCTTATATCCCAAGCTAAATCTGTCTCTCTTTTCATATATGATTGATGGCTTCATGATTCTTTACAGGTTCTTCCTAAGTCCAACTTCAGGTCACCATCCCATCTTGGTAAGCTATTTGACTACCATTTTAGTTATCGTAGACAAGTATGATGAATACAATTTAGATCATTTAGCTATATATGTTACATTGACAATCTCGAAAGATCTATAAGAGTATTCTAGAGCTTCATCTGTTGATTTCACATAAGGAGTATTTATCGATTGAGTTACGAATAAATCTTCTTCTTTTGTCACACATGTTAATTTTCCTTCAACAATGAATTTGACTTTTTGATGTAATGAAGATGAAACAATACATACCATATGGATCCACGGCCTACCCAATAAATAACTATATGAATGAGAGATGTCCATAACTTAAAATTTTATGTTAAAAGTACATGAGCCAATCTGTAATGGCACTTTTATATCTTTCAGTACCTCTTTTCTGGTTCTATCAAAGGCTCTCACTATCATATGACTAGGTTTCATATAAGATCCATCAACAAAGAATTTTACCAGAGTAGTCACAGGTATAACATTGATGGATGAGCCATTATCAATCAAAACCTTAGCTATTATATGACCTTTACATTTCACAGTAATATGAAGAGCCTTGGTACTTCTCTACCTTTAGGAGAAATCTCTTCTTCACTGAAAGAGATATAGTTTGAAATCGTCAGATTACCAACAAGTTGTTCCATATATTTAACAGAAGTATTGTGAGATACATATGCTTGATTTAGCACTTTTAGCAAAGCATTATGGTGCGACTCTAAACTGAGTAATAATGACAATAGTAAAATTCTAGCTGGCATTTGTTAAGCTATTCTACCATACTATACTCGTTATATTTTATTAACTTTAGAAATTCACATGCTTTATTCTCAGATATTGACTTCTGATATTCTTTTTCTGGGGCTGTGTCAAGACCACTCTGACTTTCATTTTCTTCTCTTACCTTGGCTTTTTCTTTTCTAGCTTTTTTTAGAGCCTCTAGGGTATAACACCTCTCACTTCGAGTTATGCCTTCTACACCGGTTATGTTGGTAGTATCTGGATTGACTACAAAATCATAATCATACTTTCAAGGTACTGTTTTATCATTTTGATATAAAAAAAGACCAGAAACTTTAATTGTCACCATTGGTAGGAGATAGGCTTTTCTAGCTTTGATGTTGGCTTTTCATCATAATAGATAGTTATCGATCTACGTATAAATTTATTCTTTGAATCAATGGTAGACACTTCAACTTTCACCAACTCTTCTCTCTCTTGGTAAAACTCTATTCGACCCATATCCATCAACTTTTGCACCTCTTGACGAAATTGATGACAATTTTTAATAGAATGCCCCAGAACACCTCTGTGATAATTGTAGCTTTCAGTTGAGTTAATCACTTCAAAGCAATTTTGAGGTTCTATTGGCTTCAACATGTCAGCTTTGACCAAGACTTCGAACACCTTAGCCATCGGAGTCTTAACTTTATTTATTTTTTCCTTCACATGGTTTTTTTGCCCATCAATTAAGACATTTATTGATGGTCTAGTATGATTTAGTAAAGAGTTTCCATTAATATTTGGAGTCTCTTGTTGGTTGGTATCAAAGTTTAATACCCTTTCATTGATTAATCCTTGCACTTTACGCTTCAAAGTAGTACAGTTCTCAATAAAATGACCTAGATTCCCATAGTGATAATCACAATGTGCATTAGGGTCATACCATTTGGGAAACGAAGCTTTTAAGGGTTCAACGATAACAGAAGCAAGCAGATATTTCTCAACAAGTCGAGGATACAAATCTATATACGTCATGGGAATGGGATCGAAAGTGATTTTTTCTTGGGTATTTCTTGGGGCTCTCAAACCATTATTAAGACTAGGTCTCTATTCTGATCTAGTGGATGCAGCAAGACGGTTGTAAGTGAGTGTCTAAAAGGTTGGCTGAAAACGGGGTGAATAAGCTAGTTGTGATAATGACTGGTGTGGTTGATATGAATGAAGGATGGATGTAATATGATTTATGAAAGGATAATGGGTTTGGTAAACTAGTGTAGGATAAGGTGTGAAACCTTTGAATTGTTACCCAACATAGTTCACTGCTTGAGCTTCATTCTCTTTCTTTTTAAGAGCTTCACATTTTTTTACTTCACTTGTCTTTCCTGCATCGAGCTTACCATTCTTTCTGGTATTTTCAATGATCTCACCTGATATCATCATATCTGTAAAGTTCTTGATTGTATTGCCTATCAATCTCTCATAGTATGGTACTTTCAGGGTGTTTACAAATAAAACAGTTATTTTTTTCTCAGTGAGAGGAGGTTGAACTTGTGCAGTCACGTCTTTCCATCTTTGTGCATACTCCTTAAAGTTTTTAGTTACTTTTTTTTTTTATACTTTGTAGAGATAGACAGTCAGGAACCAGATCCGTGACATGTCGATATTGTGTAAGGAATACCTTTGTAAGCTCTTGCCAAGAATGAATACGAGTCCTATCTAGTTGAACATACCATCTAGCTACAGATCTCGTAAGGTTATCTTAAAATATGTGCATTAACAACTTCTCATTGTGAGCATGTGCTATCATCTTTTGATAATACATAGTGATATGGGTCATCAGGCATTTTGTGCCATCATGTTTTTCAAATTCAAGAACTTTGAATTTAGGTAGAATAACCACATCTGTAACTAAACAAAGATCAGCCACATCTGTGGAGCCATAAGAATTCATTCCCTTTATAGCCCTAAGTCTCTTTCAATAACTTCATCTTCTCTCAGGCACTGATATCTTTCACTTTTTCAGGTGTCTACATCCCTAGCTTTTCTCTTTCCTTAGGATCATCCAAATCAGGAACTAAGATTGACTCAAGTGATTTTTTCATCATAATGGGATTAACAAAATTTTAAAATTGTCCTGGAGTAAGTGTGGATGTCATTCCTAGATAAGGATTGAGATATCCACCAGGAGTAAGAATTGGTACTCTAGTTCCTTGAGAAGGTTAGGTCTGTCGTGGCTCAAACCCTGGAGGGTAGACATGATCTACCATATTTGGCGATTGCTCTTGAAAGCTACGATTTTCTTCCACTATTTTTTCCTTGTCAAATTTTCTAAGCATATCCATTATTGTACTGAGATCCCCTCTTAGTTCTTCTTAAACTTTTTCTATTTTCTCAAATCGACTGGCCTATTCTTGTTCCATGATTCTTGTTTGAGTCTTAATATTGTATGAATAACGAGTACGTTGGGTTAAAATTTTTATGGGCAAGTTATTCTTAAACCTTTATTACCACAATTTTTTTTTTTAAATTTTGAAAAAAAAAGAAAGAAAGAAAAAAAATTAGAATACTAGGTGTTAAAAATTTTATTTTTCAATGATGTACATGATGCATGAATGCAAATGGGAAATATTTGCTCTTGGATGAATTTTAACATTAGAAATTTTTATTGATTTCATACAACTTTTATTACATGGGATTTACCATCCTAAGTTATATCCATGAAAGTGTTTAACTTGTTCATAATAGTCCTTTATCTCATCTAGAAAGTTCACTAGGTGTTGTCCACATTCTCTTATGGGATTGACTTTTTTTCTTAATGCTTCTACTTTTTCAACTATTTCCCATGCTTTCTTCACTGCCTTACAAACTTGATTAGTCAAGTGCTCTATGTACTATTGCCTCCATAAGCTTTCTACATTCCATCTTATGTGAACGTCCATTTTTGAATCACATATGAAGATCCAATCTTTTTCCCTTTTATGCCACTCATTATTATTGTTGAAATATGGCTCTTGTGGTTTTGTAGTTGTATCTCTAACCCTTGGATCACCTGGTGAAGTGATTTTTTTTCATTCAGTACTTCGAAGTGCTTTTTTCTCTCTTTTACGAGCATGACTTTCAATCTTTCCTTTTCGTTTTGGCATTCCACCAATCTTGCTGAGGTTGTAGAATATAATCCCTTCCAATTCTGACATTCTTGAGAAATTCTGGTGGTCTTCTTTTGCTTTTCTTGAGCTTTGCCCTTCTATTGGTTTATTCCCTCTCGGAGCTCATCTATTTCATGTTGTTGACTAAGGTAAGACTTGGTGACTTTTTCAATTTTGAATTGAACTCGTAACCTCTTATTTTTCTGGTGTAGATCTTTCAAATCACTATTGGCTAGATCCCGTTCTCTTATGACTTTTTTAATATGTTGCTTTGTATCTCTGCTTCATATTTCAATTGCCCTATTTTCTCGTAAAGTCTCAAATTTTCTATTATTATTTTTTTTCAGCTTTTAATTCTTTCTTGACAAGTTCAACTTCTGATAATTGCACCTCTTTCGAAAGATTAATCAATTGATATGAGCTGCCATCAGGAGGGAGTACTATGTCTCTAGACCGTCTTACTTTTCAAATCTGATAATCATAAGTGACTTTATCGATGAGAGGCCACCTCATTCTTCGTGTTCTCTTTCATGCTTGGATCAACTGCTCTGAGGTTCTTGATGGATTCGGTTCCCCATAAATGAATTTTACTTGGACTAGGCCATGAGTAGCAGGAGCAAACTACTTTACACCAAATTGCCTAAGCAACATTAATAGAGCATAACTTATAACGCCCCATAGCCCTAATAGCAGTATCTATGGCTCATTTCTTCTATGATACAATAAGGGTACACGAGGCATCTAAGGCGCCATCCATTCGATTTCATCCCCAATAAGCCTTAGCAAGAAAATGACCTACTCTTTTTTAGTCTTCAATGTCAGCCATTGGCTTTTACAAAACTCTTTGATTGGTGCCTTATTTCAAAGATATGGTTTCAAAAATGCACTCTTCCTACACTTGAAATGACTTCTAACCCATACGTATAATAGAGATACACATCCTATGAATCGTCCTTTTCTATTTCGTCGACAGAATTTAATGACTTGATGGTTTCGGTTAGGACTACTGTAGCAGGATTAATTGCTTGAGTTTTAATTTGCTCAAAAAAGTCTACCACAATTATCTCAATGTAACCTAAAGTTTTTGAAAAGATTACCATGCCGTACAATGCTAGAACAAACACATCCATACCTTGATCATCATTTAAATGCTCCTGAATGAAGTTTCAGAAAAAGTCCCAATGAATGTCGAGATGTTCACCTTTAGACTTCGTAAAAGAATCAATGATTTCTACTTTAACCCCCATAAGCTTGGCTAACTTTTTATGATAACCTGATTTTAGCTTTCAGATAAATATTTTATCTAGACATTATAGTTTTATCTTGAGCAAAATCGAATACTCCTTGATAGTTGACACCAAATCTTCTTGATTAAAAGTGAAGCATCTATAGGATGGATTCCAAAATTGTATAGCTGCTTTGACCAGCTATTCATCGATCACTACTGAAATGAGAGATGCAATTTGTCCATATTTTTTACAAAAGCTTTCTTTTTTTTCTTCACTTAACTGACCCTAGACAGTAGCTAACTCTTTTAAATCATTTTGTGTGAGATCTAAATGCATTTTCTCGGGTAATTCAAACACATAACTGGTAGGTAAACAATCTTCATTCTTTTGTTGAGCTTCATTCGACTAAATATGTACTTCATTATACGACTCACATGGCACACTGACTAAGGATGAGCAAATCTGTAATTCTATAGGATCCATTAAAACTTCTTGAAAGAATTATGTCCTAGAGCAAATATCTCGATGCAAAACTATATGATATGATTAATGCAAAAAAAAAAAAATGAAACAAAATTGAGTTAGTGTGAGGATGTGGTTTAAGAAAAAAATATTTTTTTTATTTTTTGTGTTTTGAGATTTTTTTTGTTTGTTTTCTTTTGTTTTGTATTATACACAACTTTTATTCTTAGGTATTTCCTATAAGAAAGTGGGCGAGGCTCTACATAAGACTGGTTTTTTAGGCTTATTATATGCTGGGTTTAGATTAACAGGATCTAAAGGTTCTTAAATTGTTCCTCACTGTCGTTCATGTTGGACTAGTAAGGTACCCCGATCCTCACCCATTACAGGCTATGAACGAAAAGGATTCAATTTGAGTGAAAGTACTTCGCTTGCCATTAAGGAGGTTATCACCTCACGAAGAGCATAGGTACTTTACTTTCTCCTATAAAGAACGGAGCCCAGGTACAGAGCTTATGCATAAGATGTATCGTGCCATTGTGTGCAAATATATCATAATTTATTAAGAGTAATATATACAAAAAAAAAAAAACATAAGAGGCATAGTAAAAGAAATGCGTGTGAATTTTTTTTGCTTTTTATTTTTGTTTTGTTTTGTTTTATTTTGTTTTATTTTACCTTTTTTACTGAAAATGAAAAATAAAAATTTAAGAAATTGATTAAGACTGTTTAAATCAAAATTTGAGGATAACAAGTAGTTAATTTTAGCTTGACTCTCGAAAACAAAAGGCTTCCCCAGCGGAGTCGTCAAGTTGTTGTAACGGTTTTATGTCCGTCCGACGAATTTGGAAACGAAAATAAAAATAACGGAGTCGCCACCAATCTTTTTTTGGCTAGGTGCGATTGACCACCTATTAAAACATATCATTTTAATAAAATTTTAAAATTAATTAAAATTTATTAAAAAGATAATTTTACGATCGCGAAACAGTCTGGGTTCGGGAGTCGGTTATGCGTGGGGAAGGATTAGCACCCCCACAGCGTCCGTAAAAAAATAGTACCAATTAACTACGTGTTATCCTTTGATTTTAATAAAATAGTCTAATTTTTGATATTTAAAAAATAATTCTTGATTTTTTATTTATTAAAAAAAATTTATTCTCGAGAAAAATAAATTAAAACATTTTTATTGAAATAATTCTTAAAATGTTTCAGTACGTTGGTAACATTAGAAGAACTTTTTATCACCTAGAGATTTTTAGGCATCGCTTCTTGGAATACTTTAGAATCTCATCCTCGGAGGCTCAAATTTACTTTTCGTAAAAAATGTTATGCATGCAATGCAAAATGTTACCATGTTGATGCACACATTTTATTCTCTTTTATTAGAAATTTTATTAATTATTTTATTAATATTTATTTTTAATTAAAATTTTGAAGAAAAAGGAATTTAATTATATTGAAGATTTTCTATAAATATTCCAATACACTAGTAATATTTTACAAAAAATCTTCTCACCTAGAGATTTCTTAAAGCATCTCTACTCAGAATACTTTTAGAATCTCATTATCGGATAAAATTTCTTTTCTTCTCATTTTTATTACTTATATTTTTAATATATTAATCAATTTTTATTTATTACTATTTTATAAGAAAAAAAAGTTTTATTGTATTGAAAATTTTTATAAATACTTCAATACACTAGTAGCATTTAAAAAAATCTTCTCACCTAAAAATTTCGTAGGTATCACTACTCGAGGTACCTTTGAATCTCATCGTCGGATAAAAATTTCCTTTTCTTGCATTTTTATTATTTTGGTATTATTATTAAGTTTAGTTTATTTTTTTTATTTTTAAAGTTCATTTTAAAAATTAACAAAATGATAAAAAAAATATTTCATCATTTAATCTATAAAATATAAATATTTTGATATGCATAAATATTAATCAAATAATAATTAAAATAACCAAAATAATATTTAAAAAAATTTTTTTTTACCTAAACTGGACCAGTCAACGGGCGGTTCGGTCCGAAGATTCGACTCAATCTTGTTGGTTCAGCAGTTCGATATCGGTTCGGCTCGGGTTCAGTGATTCGGCTCTGGTTCAGTTAGACCGATCAGAGGCTGATGGAGAAGCGGGTCGCGGGTCAGGTGTGCGGACCTTTGGTTGGGTCACGAGTTGACGCACGGATCCTGGGTGTAAAAAACGACGTCGTTTTGGGCGTTTATTGAAACAACATCGTTTTAGCTATTGACAGCTTATATAAAAGTCCAAAATTTTTTTTTTGTCATTTCTTCCCTTTTATAAAAAAAAAAACTTCTTTTTTTCTCTTTTTTTTTCAGCCGACCTGGGATCGGTGGCCGTCTATCACAACTGCTGCTGCAGTCCTTGTCGACGACGAGCTCCGGCTGCCGTCGCCGGTGCCAAAAAATTTTAAAAAATACCCAAAAACTCCTTTCGACCTCCTGAATACAGATCCGACCTTCTTTTCACCAAAAAGATTCCCCATATCCATAGATCTGCTTTTAAAGTTTCGATGAAACTATTTTTTTTTAAACTGACTCTTTTTATTTTTTTGAAAATGACTTTTTTTCTTCTTTATGCAGGAAGCTCGGCGCTGGATTCCTTCCTTTGGGGAGGACTGTTGATTTTTTTTTTAGTTTTTTTTGTAAAATCTCTCCTTCGTTTTTCTTTTCTTTTTTTTTTTTGATCGGCCAATAGCTCTATTTATAGAGCTCCGACAGTGCCCCGTGCCTAAGGGAATGGCACAGGCCTAGGCATGGGGGTGCAAGCACAACTCCTATGCCTCTTTTATTTTTTTTGGCAACATCTGACAGTGATAGGGTTAGGTGATCAGAGAGGTGAGGGGTAAGGCATGATGAAGGATAGGTGGTAGGGTATGGTGGCAGTGGTGCCGGGGAAGGCACCACTGCCATCCTCGATTTTTTCTTTTTTCTGTTCTTTTTTTTTTGGTATTTTATATTATTTTTATATTATTTTTTGTATTTCGTATTTTTATTTTTTTGTATTTTGTATTTAATATTTCTTTTCTAGACAAATTTGATGTACACAACCCCACAAATACTTTGCCAGAAATCTATTTTATTCAAAAACAGTGTAGAAATACAAAAGCAAGAAGCATGGTAATTCAATCATGAGAAACCAGAAGCACATACACACTGAAATCTGAGAGAAACATCAAGACCATATCGAGAAACTATTGAAAACGAAATGACAATGTTGTGCTTAGCAAAGTAGCAAAATCATTCCCATGTTTTTGAAACTTCAACTTAGTGACTTTCATTTCTGCTTGTATTTGTGCAGTAACAAGATTGAACTGGTTGGAATTGTTACTTCCCCTTGTAAAGTTACCTATACAAGACAAGGTAAATGAGCAAGAAACCAAGATATTTTTTAATATCAGACTATCTTTTCATAGTTGCTTTAGACTGACCTCAAAAGCATGTCTATGTCCTGTCAGACCAAGTTTGTGATCTGGTAAATATGCTAAGTTGGAAATATTTTAAAAAAGAATGAACTAGTGCAATAACTATATATATCCCGGCATTAAACTCTCTGTGTTCAAATTTCATCACCTGCAATCTCTTCCGATTCCCTTAGCAATACCCCATTGAACATTGTGTTAATCTTTTTGTTCTTAGAGGCATTCAGAGGGAAAAAGACACATTAAAACAATCTAAATCATATTTTGAAGTGTGGAAACATGGCTAACTGTGCTAAAGAATGAGAACTCCAGTCTAAATGAGGTGAGTTTCAAGAAGCTGCTCCAAGCTCTTACATGTTCTTTGATCTCATTTCTGCCCTCTTTGATGATAATTCTTCACCTCCAAAATGGGCACGAGTCATCACAATATACAAATAATGAGACATCAAATGCAGCTGTCAGAAAGTGAACTTAATCCTGACAGTTGGATCAAGGAAACTTCCTAATCCTATTATAAGTAGGATTAACACTACTCTGATACCTACTGGTATTAGGATTTTCAGACACCTATAAATACACCTTTCAATGGCTTAACCAAAGTAATCTTAAAAAATACAGAGTTGAGATATAGTCTTTGATTACAGTATTATCGTCAGAATAATGGTCTACCATCTTTTTTCCCGCAAGGATAGCTTGATGAAGAACCAAGGTATTGTGGAAGAAAAGAAGAGAAAGGGAGGACAGGATTTTCATGGAGATGATCCAGAAATCAATGCCATGTTTGATGCTGTTAAAAGGAGAAGAAAGATCGAGAAAAGTTCTGAAGAAATCATCCTGTTTGTTGAAAAAGTAATGGCTGAGCTTGAGCTTGTGGCTGAAGACGATGCACAACTCAATAGAATAGGCCAACCAGCCATCAACAAACTCCGGAAATTGCCTTTCCTTATCGAGGTTTTGTCCAAGAAAAGTTTTCAACTAGAGTTTTTGGATCGTGGAGTTCTGACACTCTTCAAGAATTGGCTAGAGCCCCTTCCAGATGGCAGCTTACCAAACGCAACTATCCTTGGCACAATTTTGAACATCTTGACAGATTTCCCACTCGATTTAGAACAACAAGAACGACGAGAGCAGCTCAAGAAAAGCGGTCTTGGGAGGGTGATTATGTTTCTATCAAGATCTGAAGAGGAAACAACTTCCAACAAGAAACTTGCTAACGATTTGATTCATAAATGGAGCCGAATCATATTTAACAAGAGTACAAGTTTCGCTGACTTGAGAAACAAAGACGATGTTAACGTTCCCGTGATGAAAAAGTCTGTGAGCAAACCAGCAATCATGGAATATATAGAGGCTGATTTGGACTTCAATGTTTCCAACCAGCAGAAGCTAAGTTCCCGACCATCTTCTTCAAGCCAAGCTGTTACAAGGCCTGAACCAACCCCATTGGTTTATGTGGTGAATCCTCAATCCAAGTGCAATCCAGAGATATTCAATGCTTATGCTAGACAACAAGTACAAGGAGACTCCCGCCAAAGGATAGCTAAGAGGTTGAAGCAGTTAAAAGCATCAAAGAAGAAGCCGCTGCAAGCTGGAAAACCGAGTGCTCAGGGTCGTCGCATGCTACTAAGCTTTTGATATTAAACAAGTTAATACAAGTATTATTTGAAATTTTTGACAGTTGCTGTAAATTTTTAAGTTGTTATTAATGAAGTGAAAATTTTTCGTCATAATTATTCAAAAATGTTGCTCTCCGTTGTCTTTGTCATGAAAAATCGTGCTTTTATCATCTGCTTTCATCTATGCCTAGTAAGTATGCTTTCCAGCATCAAGAGGGAGCATGGTTCCTCCATATGGAAGCAACGACTTTAAAAGGTTCAGATGATATCTCATCGAAAGCCATATCCCCTGCTGGTATCATCAATGGATACCTTGTGAACCATACATAGTGGAGTGAGAAAAAAATGCCAATTCTCCAAGCACTGGTAGAGCCATTCGGGATCTGCCAGTAGAACAGCTGAGAATCAAAGCAGACAATTACTGCTCAAGGCCCCTTAAGCATGCAAATTGGCGCCTCGCCACCATTTATGGTAAGAAATTAAGCCCTCAAAGCAATCATTGTTTCTGTCACCAGCAGACCGAACTACAGGAATTTAGTATGTGAGATCAGTGACAGCGATGACTGAGGAAACCAATCAATGATGCCTTCTGATCAATAGTGGACGCCAATGCATTGTAATCGCTTGCTTCTGTGAAGTAAAATTTTCAGCAATTGATTGATCATGCTCTGAAATTTTCTGCATACTTTCTTGTACAGTTGGTCTTAATTGCAATGTTATGCCAATCCGCTCCTTATTGTTGAGACATCACATCAAGATATGAAACATTACGCATCCTTAAGCCTAATGTGTTTCCTGATAAAAAGAACAGAAATGGCCACATGGGTTGGAATCTTGGACATTGTTTGACATGCGGTGCAGATGAGTTCATATATGGGTGAAATAAGCATGCAACAGCTCAATTCCTATGCATGCATGCAGGTCTTTATATTAATCAACAGTTTCATGTATGAATTGGACCTAAAGAAATGAATAATCTTTGCTTTAATAGCTGCCCAGTGTGGAAGGAGAAAGATGTATTAATTAAATTTTAAGGAATCTGCTTCCCCAAAGTAACAAGAAGCCGGTAACTTTGAAAAAATGAAAAAATAAATGAAAATGAAAGAAAAAAAAAATACTGTGATGTTAACTTGACTGATGTTTAAAAAAAAAATGAAATTGTTGTTATTTTTTTATCAGTGCTTTAATCGATCATGAACAATTGGTTATAAAATCATATAAATTCAATTAAAATAGAAAATTTTGCTTAATGATGAAGAGATAACAAAATAATTTATTTATTTTAATATTAAATGTTTATGCCGTAAAAATAAGAGGATATTAACATAGTATTTCACATTTTTTTAATGCTGCTTGGGAAATAAATTGGTTTTTAAAGCTGTACCTGGACAAGTTCCAAACCCGCATTTTTTCATATGAATATAATAAAATTGTATATTAATTTAAACATTGACCAATAAAAAAAAAGTAATATAAAAATTTATATTAGTGAAAGTATTTAAATATTTATATTAGCTAATCTTAATGAAGATAAGATATCAAATTAATTCATTAAAGAATCATTACAGAGGTTTAGGTTTTTAGTGACGTTTTTTTTTAACGTTTAGCAGTATTTATAAACTCCGTTAAAAGATTTACGACGTTTGCAAAAAACGTCAGTTAGAGTGTCGGCTATACATGTGATACAGAAAATAGCGGCGTTTGCTATAAAATGCCACTATATTAGCAGCGTTTGAATTTATAAAACGTCGCTATATTAGCGGTATTTATATCTGAAAAATGTTATTATTTTAGTAGTATTTGTATATAAAAAAACGTCGTTATTTTAGTGCATTTATATCTTTGAGACGCCGCTGATTTAATGACATTTTTTTTTATAAAAATATCATTACTTTGATGGCGTTTGTATAAAAAAACTACTGCTAATTTAGTGCATTTTCTAGTAAAAATGCCGTTACCTTTAGTGGCGTTTTATGGTACAAACGCCACTAAATTATTCATTTAGCGATATTCTTGAATGCAAATGTCGCGAAACTAAGAAATGTATTTGTTTTAAATAAAATTTTTTTATTAATATCTATTATTTTCATAAACGAACTTAAATTAAGAAACTGAAATTAATATAAACTTAATTCACGTTCAAATATGCATATAATTAATACAAAGTTTACTAATTAGTATAATAACATTCAAATTTTTTTAATACATTAACAAAATAAAAATTAAAATGTGTGAAATTGATGACTATATAGATTTTGAAGGCTGTCAATTGATGAAAGAATTTTTCCAACTTAGTCACTGACGTGCTCAAAAGCCTATTGAAAATAGCATACAATTTTTAACACTTCATTGTAAGCTTTTTTTTTATATTAAAAAATATAAATATTTACTAAATATAATACCTAAGTTGGTGGACCACCGAGATAAGTTCCTAGAAATTGTTGTTGCACAAAATTCATAAGATGATAGAATCGATCATGCAACTGTTGAAATTTTGCATGCTCTTGCTCCATTCTAGCACGTTTTTCCTCAATTTTGGCATGCTCATGTTCTCTTTCTGCTTTCATTTGCTGAAAACATTATTGCATAGTTTGCAAATCTTTTTTTAATATCGAAATATCTCACGAATACTAACTGGTTGAAAATGTAAATTACTGAGAGCTACGTCCATAGTAAATAGATGGTGTTGGACCCAATCTAAGGCCTCGGACCCGTCCATGCCTTTCTTTTTCAACAACTTCTATGAATATCTGATTTTCTAATTCTTACGTGTTGAGAGAACCATTAGATGCTACTTCAATCTCAACAACCATTTTTTCTTTCGCTTTCTCCTGCAAATTAGTCATATACAACTATCAAGTTTAATGATTAATTGATAATATGTTAAAAAGGGTAAATATTTACTTTTTGTTAGAATAGATGTTACAAATTATCATAATTTTTTGTGTTTTGACATTCATATAAGATCCATTTTTTTATGTATGTTAAGCGAAAAAGTTTTACACATCCAATTTTACCGTCCATCTCAATCTCCTATATAAAAACATATGTTATTTGATAGGATACATATCAACCGCAACTTATTCATGCATATCAAGCATGTCAATCAAGTTAAAAAATTTTGAATAATTTTAATATCATGTATTTATATTTTGGCATTTTAACAACACAATAGTTTTAAACAGATGCAAACAATAAAAGCATTTTGGCTTTTCACACATATCGATCATGGCAACCAAATTCAATTATTTGGACAAGTTTAATATCATTGATTGAAGCCATTCAAACTGTTGAAAGCCATCCAAAAGTTTTATTTGTATTTTTACCTTTTAAAGACAAAAATAGTCTCAAATAGAGATAAACGACAACTTTTTCACCCATATCAACTGTAGAAACCAAGTTCAATCAATTGGACAAGTTTAATATTAAGTATTGAAGCTATCCAAACTGTTTAAATAGAACAATAACAACAAATTTATGTTTTTACCTAAATAGATGTAAATAATAACTTTTTCATACATATCATTCATGTCAACTAAATATTAAACACATATAAGTTTAATATCATGTATTGAAACTATCAAAACTATTAAAATAGAACAATAACTGTTAATTTGCATATTTACTTTTTAACAACACAAAAAGTTTATTCATTGGAATAAGTTTAAAATCATAAACTTACTATTTCTTTTTGCTTTCTTGTAAAACTTTTAGATCCACTTGTGTGGCTATATTTTCTGCTACCAATCCCAATTTATTTTTTTTCTGTCATAAAAAATAATTGCATATATGGTAGAAATACAAATATTACCAACTTAAAGCATAAAACACTTTCATTATTTCATTCTATTATACAAAGTTATAAATTAGTACATCTCATTTTCTTGAGAATCAAAATCTAACTAATTATTCATATTGCCACCTAATCACATTACGGGATAGATTTTTCATCATCGCCACTACAGTAGTATTTCGATTGAAATACTTATTCTTCACATTATGCTTATAATATTTCCATTTCTTTCCCAATAACTTAAGCACAAATGAAGTTGGTATTTCAAGTACAAATCTTAACATAATAATACATAAAGAAAAGTTTTAATCAATAAACAAAATTTAAAATAATTAATTTTTTTATATGTAATTAATTATACTAATACCTCAATAAAGTTTAAAGCATTGGCCTTAACTTTTGCTAAAACTTTATGCCATATTTCATAATAAATAGGTAATTTTATTCCATTACGGGTAATCATGCCTAGAAATCTAGTCAACAGTTGAGTCTCTTCACTAATTGGTTGCCTATCAAAATTTGCAAACACTACAATACGCTCTTTTAGAGGTAGTGCAAACAATTCCTTCAAAGTTGTTTGGCCTTTAGTCCTCCGTTGACCATTGTTATCAACTACAAAAAATAAAAAATAAATTTCTAAATGCCAATACTTTTATCATTATAATCGAATTCTAAATATGGGGTATATGATACCTGCATTCAAATTTAAAGCATAATTAATTGACGGGATACTATTTAAACCTAGATCTCCTGTATTGCCAGATCCAATATCAGTTGAAGAGTTATAAGTGACTGAGTTAGATCTGACAGTACGCTTATTTCCCTCTAAAAAATTCAGTTTATAGCCAATATCAATAAGTGCCACAGATGGTTCTAAACTAATATCTCTTATATGTATTTTTTTCAATCCACTCTTTCATATTGTTGCTTACCTGCATCATAAAAGCAAATATATAAAATATATTAGTTTAAAACATACATAAAGACATTGAAAAGTTAAGAAATAGTAACCTATGATATATAAAAAACATATCGATTTAATTAAATAAGAAAATAATGTATGATTAACATTTACTTTATCTATACAGTAGCGAATGCGACATTAA
This sequence comes from Durio zibethinus, assembly GCF_002303985.1. The sequence goes on along the minus strand of NW_019167871.1, from coordinate 7,650,912 downwards.
TTACATACAATCATTTACTATATTATGTCTTAAACACTTGAATTATAAAATATAGATGATCCATCATGGTTCATAAATGTCTTCATTAATATCATTGCAGACCCACTGAACATAGGTACTAGAGATATTTTTATCCAAGTTTTGTTCAGCAAAAGGATAACATTCAGTTTCATGTTCAACATCGTCTCTTGTATATAACCTTATATCAAATAAGTTTTAGGTATGTTTCGAAGAACAACAAACTAACCCAATTCTTTGGAATTTTCAAAATAAAAAACTTGTTTGACTTGAGATGAAAAAACATAAGATTCATCGATGAGTTATTGTCCAGTGTGAATTAATCGAGAAAAATTCACAAGTGTAAATCCATATTAATCTTTCTTAATACTTTTTGCACTATTCACATAATCCCAATCAAATCGAAATAAGATAACTTTCTACTTGCCATAAGAATACAACTCTATAATGTCATTAATCATGCCATAATAGTCAACATTTCCTTTTAAAGGGTTTGTGTCCCTAATACTAGCATAACTAGTATTTGATGAAGTAACAACAACTCCTGAATTTCATGTACTTCTAAATCTCTTACAGGATTTAGTGTGAAATCTAAATCCATTAATGATGAAACCTTTGTATCATTTCATAATTCTGTTCGGACCTTGTGAAAAACACTTCACCTTTTCACTAACAAGCCTTCCACTTCAAACTTATAAAAGTAGAATAAATATATTTATATTATTAATGTTAGTTATATCGTAAGCATTTTATGTAGATTTCTCATAATGGAAAGTATTACTTACAATTACTCATAACCATTCATAAAAATTTTTTACAAACAACTTATCAAGCTCTCGAGGGTTTGATCGTTAATAATGTGCATGAGCTTTCAAATTATTTTTATACTCATTATAAAGCATCATGATAAAGTATTAACAATAAAAAATACAATAAATTATGCTTAATGTAATGAATAATTTTCTTGTGAAAAAACTTATGTGTGAAACGATTCAATAAAGTCATGATGAAAAAGAACATATTGATGTGCTTATATCCAAGATTTATCATCTAACTCCACCATTTCCGCTTTGTCTATTGTTGTCCAAAACTTTGAAAAAAATAACTGTAGGTAGAGTCAACATGCTGTATACTAACATTTCTCGATGGTCTATTAAATCTTATTTCAATATCTTTCAAATAACGAGAATAAAATGTTATACATTATTTTGTTAAATATCCTTCAGCAATAGAACCTTTCAGATAGAGTTTATTGTGATAATAAGACTTTAACCGCCCTAAAAATCTATCGCATAAAATATTAGTCATATATCTTTTTAAGTAGAGTGGCATAATCATCAATAAAAACCTAATCAATCTATTAAACAATAATAATTTTCAATAAGATATATCTATCGATAATAAATTGACACATAGACTTTTGCTTCATATGAAAGATAAATAACCAAATGCATCATAATAGTGAAGAAGTTTGGAAGAAAAATAATCTCTAAATGGCATATAGTAATCGCGGCTTGATCTTGAAGTTTGTTAAGCTTTCCCACATTCATACATTTCTCACATAGAGATTTAAATATGTTACTCAATTCAATTACCACAGAAGTGACTTGTTTTGACATTGATGAATGTAAAACAATTAAAAGTAAATCTTGCATCAAAATGTGATAATCATGTGACTTCAACAAAATTTTTTTTTGCTCTTTCAGATTCACACATTTCAATATATTTGACACATAGCCATCCGAAACTTTGACATTTTTCAAAACCTTGCAAAACACATCTTTTTCAGCTTTAAAAATCCCAAAACAAGCAGTAGACAATCGATATTTGCCATTAGAAAGCAACTTCGGATAAAGGTCAGGACGAATCCCCATATCTTCTATTCATATTAAAAATTATCCTGATAAAATTTTCACAAATATTCTTCTCTATGTGCATCAAATCAATGTTATGATGTAATAAATTATATTCTTAATAAGGTAAATTAAAAAAAATACTTCTTTTTTCACAAATTAGACTTATTGGGGTCATTTTCTTTATCGTCCTTTTTATCACTTTGAATATTAAGGTCACCAACTTCAGTATCAGCATCACCAACTTGCATAATATGATGTCAAACATCTTTAAAGATGTCCCTCACTCTTTTCCTTGATAGAGTCATTTTTTCATAAGTGAAATTAATATTTTTTAACTTTGATAATATATTAGACCCACTAATGGGTAAAGGCAATCTCTTCAACTCTTCAGTTTCATCAAAGAGATATTTTTTAAATCTAAATCGATGATTATCATTAAACCATCGATGATGTCCTATATAACAGAACTTCTTACCATTAGGTAACCATTTTGAATATGTCTGTACAGCATAACGTGGATAAGCATAATGACTTTTTGTACTCCAATCAGATAAATTCGTATAAGTAAAAAAATCGTTGATAGTCCATAATAAAGTAGCACGCATATTAAAGTTTTATTTTTTTATGCATCATAGGTCTCAACTCATTCCCATAATTACTTTACTTTTTAATAAGAGGTTGTAAGTAGATATCTATATCACTACCCAAATCTTTTTTCCTGAAAATTATCATAGATAATATAAAAAACTATTGCTTCATAGCAATTCATGGTGACAAATTATAATGAATTAATATAACTAGCAAAATACTATAAGAAGTATTTATCATTTTGAACGGGTTAAGTCCATCAGATGCTAGTCTAAGTATAACATTTAGAAGATTAGATGCAAAGTTTGGAAACCTAGAATAAAATGATTTTCATGCCAAAAATTCTATAGAATAGCCCAATGATCCATCATCTGTCCGCTTCTCATGATGTCACCTCATTGAATTTATAGTTTTGGAAGACATGAAGAGTTGTTAAAGTCTTAGTATTATTGAAAAATAGCATAAAACCTTAATAGGCTTCTTTTTGACACAGTCCTTATCACCATCCTCATTCAACCTTTCATCGAGGTTTTTGTTCACCCAATGAAAAATACCACATAAATGATAAGATTTTTTATTTTTCTATCACCCGAATACAATATGCAATCATTGGGACAACTATGAATTTTTTCATATCCGAGACCTAAATCCTTGATTATCTTCTTTGATTCCTTACAAGATTCAGGAATTTTTGTAAAATGAAACATTTCTTTCATAAACTAAGTTAGAGAGTTTCCCATTCATCCATATAAGCATTTCAAAAAAGATGAAAACAGAAAGATAACCTTAAATGCTTTGATCTCTCATAAAGTTTTTCATTCATATCCTCAAGCAACCTATAAAACTTCAATGCTTCTTCTCTAGGTTATTGGTCACATACACCTATCTCAAGTTCACCAAATTCATTCATTTCAATATTGAACTGATTAAATCCATAATTTTAGGGAGAAAGATTACAAAAATATTGGTTATGAATGTTAAAAGCATCTCGTAACATGTCTTCAATGCCATTTGCTATAAAAGGATCATGTTAGTGTTGGAGAGCCCTTGAAGTTGAAAGAACTCTAATGAAAGACCTTAACGGTACAGACTCTCCATGAAAATACCAATTAACATATCCCGAGAGAAATTTCATACAAATTAAATGTTAAAAATAACTTGACGCATTTGTCAATCAATATTAGCACACTTCACACATGTGCATAATGTCATATTATCTTCATTTGTATTCTCAAATGCAAAATTAAAAAAAAATTTCATTCCATCTCTGTACTCTTAACTTAATCTTAACTTTTGCATCCAACTCTTATCCATTTAATACTTGTTACATTATCAGACCAAATGTACATAAATAATTTATATGAAAATGAACATGTAAAATACTTAAGTTTACTATGTTTTAAACAAAAGATAATAATAAGATCAGTACTTATAAAAAATAAGAACTCTTTGTTATGAAGTATTTTATCAGCTACTTGATATCATGAATGTTAAAACTCTACTGCTAATGTAGACAGTACCCAAGAGAATTTGTGGTTGAGGTTGAAATAAAGTAAAATAGGTATAAAGGGAACCCAAAAGAAGAAAAAAATGAAAGGTAAAGAGAAGTGGATGATGGGTTACAAATGGGTATTTGAGGAAGGTGGGTTTTGGAGAAAATTGTTTAAACCAAAAAGAGAATCACGAATTGCAAAAGCTGAAAAAATAGTCGAATAAAGTAAAAGCTAAAGTAAATAACTAATGAATAGTCAAAATAGGGTTCTAAAAGACAATGGTCGAACACTAGAAGCTGAAGGAAAGGAAAAGTAAATTGTGATTGACCTAGAAAGAGACATAGTAAAATAATAAAGATGAAGTTTGAAGTTGGTGATTGGATGCACTAAGTTTGGAGGTAATTTTATTGGACTGAATTATTGAAGGTGTTTACTAAGAAAAATGCCTTCAATAGTTTTTTCTTAAATATTTTTTGAATATATTATAGGCGTCTTCAATAGAGTCATAGTAGAATAATTTTAGATTATTAAAAGTGTTTACGTCCCAAAAACACCTTCACTGATTTCATCTAAGTTTTATGGTGTATTTATTAAAGGTATTTTTTACATAATATGCCTTCAATAATTCTCTTATTTTTATCTATGAATATCAATAAAGATAATTTTCAACTAAAAACGTTTTCAATAATTTTTTTTAAAAAATTGTTTAGGATTATTAAAGGCGTATTCTGCACAAAACGCATTTAATATTACACTACCAAAATTTTAAAGGGTTATTAAAGGCATTTATTCCAGAAAAACATCTTGACTAATTTGTTTTACTTTTTGAAGAAATTTATTGAAGGCGTTTTCTAGTGCAAAATACCTTCAATATTTCACTACTCAAAATTCAAGACGGTTAGTGAAAGCGTTTATTCTAGAAAAACACCTTCACTATTTTTTTTAATTTATGTACATAATTATTAAAGGCATTCTTTGGGAACAAATGCTTTCAATAATTTTTTAAAAAATTTTTTGAGATTATTAAAGGAGTCTTCCAGTGAAAAATGCCTTTAATATTTCACTACTCAAATTTTAAGATGGTTAGTGAAGGTTTTATTCTAGAAAAACACCTTTATTGATTTCATTTAATTTATGTACATAATTATTGAAGGTGTTTTTTGAGAACCAATGCCTTCAATAATTTCATTTTAGAAAATTTATTCATTAAAAGCGACTTCTAGTGAAAACGCCTTCAATATTTCACTACTAAATTTTAAGACAGTTAGTGAAGGGTTTATTCTAGGAAAATACCTTTAATAATTTATTTTAAAATTTGTATATAATTATTGAAGTTATTTTTTGATAATAAACACCTTCAATAAATTTTTTTAAAAAAATTTTAGGATTATTAAAAGCGTCTTCTAATGAAAAACGCCTTTAATATTCTACTATTCAAATTTTAAGATGATTAGTGAAGGCATTTATTCTAGAAAAATACCTTCAATAATTCTTTTAAAATTTTGTACATAATTATTGAAGGTATTTTTTGAGAACAAACACCTTCAATAATTTTTTTTAAAATTTTTGAGATTATTAAAGGTGTCTTCTAGTGAAAACGCCTTTAATAGTTCACTACTCAAATTTTAAAACGGTTAGTGAAGGCATCTATTCTAGAAAAATACCTTTACTGATTTTATTTAATTTATGTACATAATTATTGAAGGCATTTCTTGAGAACGAACGTCTTTAATAATTTCATTTTAAAAATTTTTGGAATTATTAAAGGTACTTTCTAGTGAAAAACGCCTTTAATATATCAGTACTCAAATTTTAAGATGATTAGTGAAGGCGTTTATTCTAAAAAAGTGCCTTTAATAATTTCTTTTAAATTTTGACATAATTATTGAAGGTAATTTTTTAGAACAAACGCCTTTAATAATTTTTTAAAAAAATTTTTAGGATTATTAAAGGCATCTTCTAATGAAAAATACATTCAATATTTCACTGCTTAAATTTTAAGATAGTTAGTAAAGGCGTTTATTCTAGAAAAATGCATTCACTAATTCGTTTTAATTTTTGTACATAATTATTGAAGGCATTTTTTTAGAACAAATACCTTCAATAATTTTTTTAAAAAAATTTTTGAAATTATTAAAGGCATTGTTTAGTATAAAATGCCTTGAATAATGTTAAAGAGATTTTTGAAAGCATTTTTTTTCAGAAAAATGCCTTCAGTAATTTGTTATAATTTTTTGAAAGAATTTATTGAAGGCATTTTTTGGATAATACACTTTCAATAATTCTCTTCATTCTTATCATAAGAATATCAGTGAATGCGATTTTCTACTAAAAATACCTTCAATAATTTTTGTTCAGAATTATCAAAGGTATTTTTTAAGGAAAAACACCTTTAATAATTTTTTTTAAAAAATTATTTTTTGGATTACTAAAGGCATCTTTTATTAAAAAATGCCTTTAATAATCTCCAACTAAAATTTTAAGGGGATTATTAAAGGCATTTGTTTTAGAAAAATGCCTTTAATAATAATTTTTATATTCATTCCCCTGTCTTAAACATCATAATCACAAACTGTTAGTACATAGAATGATTAAAAGCTGTATTAATCAACCAAACCAAACCCATAAACACATTTTATCAGACTTTTAGTTTCTTTATCCCTATCGTCGTCACTGACCTTCAATAAATCAACGACGCGCACCTTTCTATTTATCAATGTCTTTATTTTTTTTTTGTTTACTATATTGTTTATATTATTCGATAGAGCTATTTTTTTTCAGTTCCTTACTATTTACATATGCATATATATTTTTATTAATTTCATCATAAGTATAGTTATCCAAGCACTTTTCATTGTAATTATATTATTTTTGTGTAGTTTTCTTTAAATATTGTAGTTTGCTAAACCTCGTTGTGTGATATTGTTTTGCTTAATGGTATTGTATCATATTGGTATACTGAATCGTACGTTGAATGGTTTGCTGAATAGTGTTTTTGAATGATTTGTTGAATGATGTGTCTAAGCACATTACTTATTGGTTTGCAGAATGGTGTTTCTATACATAATATGGTATTAGTTGTATTTAATTACGTATAATGTTAAATTTAAATGATCATTTTATGTAATTCATATAATTATGATCAAAATCGCAGGTATTATAGACTCTGAACAACATCATTCTCCTTTTATTGAACATGTACAAGATACACCTATAGGCTAAAAAAAAGAAAAAAGGCCCAAATAAACAAATTAAAATGAGTGACACAAAAATTCATGTTGACTTCAATAAAAGTGGGCAACCTGTGTCTGAAGGAGCTGTCAAGTTGGCTACTCATGTTAGAGCCATCATCTGTAGTAGGATTTCAATTATGTACACTAATTGGTGATGAGTTTCTGATGATCTAAATGATGATATATGGCAGTCAGTTATGGTGTATTTATTTAACTATTTCGTAAAATTTGTTAAATGATCATTTAATTAAAATTCAATGTGTTCATACTAATTGTGTTAAATTATTTAGGAATGGTTTGACATCTCAATTAACTATAAAAAGATGATATTGCAATCTACTAGGAAAGTATTCAGAGACTTTAAAAGTAGATTGACAACTTAACATATTTTACCATTGGCTAATCAAGGTGATGTATTGGCTGTTCCACCAGCATCATATACAGATGTAATAAGTGTTAAAGATTGGATAAATTTTGTTCGATATCGACTTTCAAAAGATTTCTCAGTACGTAAACTCATTATCAAAAAAATTATTTATAAGTCTTTATGCAATATATCATTTGATCTTCATATGTGATTGATGTAATTTTTTTCTTTTGTAGAAAATCAAAGAAAACCAACGAAACATTCAAGCCAAATAACAATATCACCATCGGACAGTGAGAAAATGATATGCAAATGTGAAGTATGAGCTTTTATTTATTCGCATACTTATTTTATACTCATTAATGAATATTTGTGAACATTTATTTCAAACATTTTGATTCTTATATTGTAGTAATTTAATAAGAATCAGCAAGCTTGGCACCAAAGTTTCCAGATAAGATGTCTGGAAATAAGGACATCTACGAAATGATGGATCCTTTGGAGATGAAGCAATCGAAAAAATGGTAAAAAAGATTGTATGTATAACTATTTTTTTAATATTATGTATGATTAGCATTGTAATTATATGCATGATTATATACTAGCTTGTATAAATTTGTTGTTACAGCCCATCTTATTATTGTCTTTTATGATGATTATACTGTCAAAGTCAAATTTGGTGAACTGATAACCCAGTATGGCAAAGATCCATTGTCTTTAGTATTAGGTGCTAAAGAAATGCCTGGTCGGATTCGTGGGGTTGGTAAATTTATCTTGCCATCAAAGTTTTTTAGTAATCAACCCAAAATCCCACAAATGAGAAATGCACAATAAGAAGCAATCATTGAGCCATAACAATAATGAATTGATGACTAGGAGCAATGCCTCAATGAGCAACAGCAAAGACTCGTTACTTTGGAGTCCATGTTAGCAACAATACAGCATAGCATGCCAGTAGCCCAGTCTGATAGCATTATCTACATAAGATAAGCTTTCATTGTAAGTCAGTTAGCAAACCCATCCTCCGTTACCACCCATGAAGTATGATTTTGTTTATAAGTTTAATATTAATTTATTTATTATATTTATTGATTTAGTTTTAATACTTATATTTCATTAAATATTGTAGCAAGATGTTAGGACTCAGAGTATGACATTTATTCAAGCTACCATAGATGAGTTATCTAATTATTCATTGAAGCATTTATCCAGAGGAAACTTAATAACCATTGAGTCTGAGGAAGGATTATTTGATAAACCATCATTTTCTTTCATTGGTGGGGAAGAGGTTAAAGAATTTTGTGAACTGGATGAATTATTAGCTGTTGACATTGTTGCTTATATGATATTAGCTTATAAATATAAATACACATATTCAATATGTATTAATCTATATTACGGTGTAATACTAACTAGCATTGTTGATTGTTATCGTGCAGCTTCCTATATAGAGAGCTCAATAGGAGATAGTTGACCAACAACTTTAGATTCGTTGACCCCAACTTCATTAGTGAGCAGAATGGCACAGTAGCTTATCATGCTAATCATGTGATTGAATGCATAAAAAGATCGACTGATTATTATTTGCTCTCACATAATACACAGTAAGTTATATTGCAACCTTACCCAAATCTGATCTGATGCATAATCTGAATATATCATTATTATTATTTTACAATCATCATTGGGTGCTTATTATGATTGACACTAAATCCTTAACGCTATACTTACTTAACTCAGTTAATCCAACGGCAATGCCTAACCTCAATATTCAAACTTTTATAAAGAGGTATTACACTTTATTATATTATATATCTTCTATTTTTTTCATAAGTAGTTTTATTTATGTATTAAGTAATTTTTTTCTTTTTAGTTTAAGGTAATATTTGTATTCGATAAGAAGACAAAAAAATCAAAATCGGTGTCATTACCGATGAATGTGAAATTTATTCATTTATGCTAAGTTTGTGTAGATAAATATTTTCTAAACCCATTCAATTTAATTTTCAGGTCCCTCGTCAACCTGATAATACTGAATGTGGATATTATGTCCTTCATTTTATGTGAAAGATAGTTTTATATGATTTTATGACCACACCATTTAAGGTTAGTATAGATTTCATAAACTCGTTATATTTTTAAAAAAATAAAAAGCTAAATTATGTTCTCATTTATTAACATTTACTTCTGATTTATTTTAGTGAAAAAGTAAAAAAAGCTTCACGATAGAGGAATTGGATGAAGTCCGTAAAGAATTGTGTGAATATATATTATCATTTATAAATGTTGATAAACTTTGAGGTTAGACATTATTAGTTGAATGTAAATATATGAGGAACAAATTGTTATAATATTTTTAACATGCCATGTTGAATGAAAAATTTAAATTTGTAGATTGAGGTATTGGTTTAATATTATTGGTATACTTCATATGAATACATTATATGTACTTAATATATTATTGAGTACGATTATTTTAGAAAAGTATATTAATATGACAACATTATCAGTTTTAAATTCGGATGTGTAGTCAAATTATTGAAATAAAACAATGTTTATTATGTAAATTTTAAAATGTTATTCGTAGTATCACATATATAAACCAAATATTTTCTGGGCATAAATATACAATTAACTTCAAATTTTTCTAAGCATAAACCTACAACTAACTTGACATATACAATATCAAAAATATTTTTTTGATGGGATTAATGAAGGCATTTTTAGCAAGAAAATACCTTGAATCATCCATAACAACATGTTATTGAAGGCGTTTTTAATCAAAATCACCTTCAATAATCCCACCTAAAAATATATTGTGTAGAATAATAAAGGTGTTTTGGGATAAAATTACTTTTAAAAATTCATTCCAAATATTGTGTATGGATTATTGAAAGTATTTTTAACAAAAATCACCTTTAATAATTTCTATTAAAAATTTTTTTGATTGGATTATTTAAGGCACTTTCACCCAAAAACAACTTCAAAAATTCATTCCATATTTTTTTTATGGATTATTAAAGGCATATTTAGCAAGAAAACGCCTTGAATAATTTCTAACAAAATGTTATTGAAGGTATTTTTTACCAAAATCGCATTCGATAATCCCACTTAAAATTTTATTGTGTGAAATATTAAAGGCATTTTGGGCAAAAAATGCCTTCAAGAATCCGTTTTAACTTTTTTGTATGGATTATTAAAGGCATTTAAAAAAAATCACCTTCATTAATACCAACTAAAAATTAATTTAATGGATTAATGAAGGCACTTTCGGTCAAAAATGCATTCAATAATCCGTTCCATATTTTTCGTATGGATTATTAAGGGCATTTTTCTATCAAAGACGCCTTGAATAATCCGACCATTCAAATTTATCATGTGAAATATTAAAAGCGTTTTATGCCAAAAATCCCTTCAATAATTCGTCCAAACTTTTGTCTATGGATTATTGAAGGTGTTTTTGACAAAAATCGTCTTTAATAATCCAAACTAAAAATTTATTGATTGAATTATTGAAGGTGAGTTTGGCCAAAAACATTTTCAAGAATCGGTTCAATATTTTTCCTATGGATTATTAAAGGCATTTTTTTGTCAAAAACGCCTTCAATATTCTCTCCAAAATTTTTTAAAGTAATTTGTAAAGGCATTTTTGCCCAAAAAATACTTAGAATAATCAATTACAAATAATCTCTGCAAAAACCTAAAAAAAAACTAAAGGGAAGGATTGAACCTATCACCTTATGGTTAACAATCGTACGATCCTAAAATTTTGATATGATATTTATTGAAGGTGTTTTTGACTAAAAACGCCTTCAATAAGCTTGTGAAATTTTTTGGTGGAATTATTAAAAGCGTTTGTTATAGAAAACACATTCAATAATCACATATATTTTTTTATGATGGGATTATTGAAGGTGTTGTCTGCCAAAAATACCTTCAGTAATTTTTTATCAATTTTTTAATGAGATTATTCAAGCCGTTTTTTACAAAAAAATACTTTTAGTATTCATTCAAATTTTTAAGATAAGATTATTCAAGGCATTTTAGTCGATAAACGTCATGTATTTTAGTCGACAAACGCCGCTAATATCAAGTCTTGGGTGACGTTTATAAGTAATAACGTCGCTATGTGAATATTTAGTAACATTTTGATAATAAACGTCTTAAGTTTTATAAAAACACGAAAACTAGCAACGTTTGTAAGTGAAACGTCGTTACAAAACTGCCACTAATCTTTCATTTTCTTGTGGTGAATAATTTGTTTGTTATCCTAATTGGATAAAAATTAAGAGTATATATTTGATATACTGTCAATATATAAATTTTATATACTATCAGTAAATTAGATGATGCCACCTCATTAATAAGTAAATATCAATCCTTAAAATAAATATATAAAAATTAATATTTTTTAAAAAATTTATTAATTAATGAGATGACATCATCTGATTTACTTTATTATTAAGATGTCATTATCTAATTTACTAATAGTACATAGAATACATATGTTGATAGTGCATTAAATATAAATATAAAAATTAATTAGAATTGTTGTATAAATTAATTGTGACATTTCAAAGGAAAGTTATATAAAAGTGTTAAGTTTTCTGTATTTTTTAACTTGTTAACTTTCCATTAATAGTTCAAAATAAAAAATAAAAAATAAAAAAAACGTTTAATACAAAGAGAATAATTTACTAATAACTCAACATATAAAAACACCTTACAACTCATCAACACAAAAAGGAAAGCCTATTAATCTCAAATCAATTAAATATCACAAAATCCCCATATCTATTATCAATTAGAATTAATTTGGTTTATATTGGTATAATAACATTATATCGAAAAGTTAGAATTGAAGATTGATAAAAAAAAAAAAGAAGAAGGAAATGATAAAAGATTGGAAATTTAAAATTAAAAATAATTTGTTTTCTTTTTCACAAAAGACTGAAAATACCCATTAATATTTTATTTTTTCAAAAAAAAAAATTTCCTCTCACAAATAGTTACTGATATGAAACAAACGAAAAAGAGCAAAAGCTGTGAGAAATAATGTTGAAGCTTTGAAAATTTGTGATGTGTCGTCGTTTTAGTTATTGAGGACAAAATTAATAGAATGTTAATGATTTATTTTGTATCACATGATAAGATATTATTATAATCTAATGCATTAATCATTGTAATAAAATATACATATTAATTATTATAAAAGATTAAATGATTTAGTATTATTAATGATTTATTTTATGTATTTTATTTTAAATCGTATGAAAGGATTATTATAAAGTAATAATACGTAAATTGAGTGATAGAAATATATTTTATAAATAACTAAATATATAAAGGCAATAACTTGGTTCATATTAATTCAAAAACATCTTTTATTCATTTAATAATTAATTAAAATTAAGTACTCCGTAATATTTTATATGCATTATTATATGATTTTTTGTTATTTTTTGTATGAATTAATAAATGTTTTTTTCGTTATTGAGAAAATTAGAGATTATAATTTTTTATTTTTATATTTTGGGTAGAAACCATATTAAATCATTACTTTTTAAAAAACATATTTAAGAAATAATAAATAAATAAAATATTTAATTTGCAAAACTCACCGTTTTGATGAGGAAATAGAGAAAAATAAAAGAAAAATTGCCTCAAAATGTGATCTTGAGTTCGTACTTTTCAGACGGGCTATGAACACGATCCATTTAAGAGTTTAGCCACCTTCTAAAGTTGTGAAAGAGGATGCATCACTTAATTACTTGTTAAAATAAATTAATTCTTAAGCAGTCAAAGGAAGAGGTATACCTCACAATTTGTATTATTATATAATATAAGATATTATGTTCGAATTATAGTTTATATAAAAATTAAATATTATCAATATAAAAATATAAAATATAAATTTTTAATTTTATTAAATTTTAAATTATATTATTTTTATATTTTTTATTCGTATCATTTTTATATGCATAATTATATCATATTTTAAATTTTCAAAAAAATTGTTGTGTACGTGAACCATATCTGTATCACCAAAATAAAAGCGCTGCAGTAATCTTAATGACTAGTATGACATCATCTAACTTATTTTCTTAGTCAAGGAGGAGACCAATCACCTGAGGAAACCCCACTGCAGCATTGATCTCATTTCTGCCCTCTGTGATGCTTTCCTCACCTCCAAAATCGGGCATGAGTCGTCACAGTATACAAATGATGAGACACCAAATGCAGCTGTCAGAAAGTGAACTTAATCCTGACAGTTGGATCAAGGAACCTTCCTAATCCTATTATTAGTAGGATTAACACTATGATTCTTACTAGGATTAGGATTTCCAGACACCTATAAATACATCTTTTCATGGCCTGAAACCAAAGTAATCTTAAAAAAAAAAAAAATACAGAGCTGAGGTATAGTCTTTGATTACAGTATTATCGTTAGAATAATGGTCTACCATCCTTTTTCCCGTAAGGATAGCTTGATGAAGAACCAAGGTATTGTGGAAGAAAAGAAGAGAAAGGGAGGGAAGGATTTTCATGGAGATGATCCTGAAATCAATGCCATGTTTGATGCTGTTAAAAGGAGGAGAAAGATCGAGAAAAGTTCTGAAGAAATCATCCTGTTTGTTGAGAAAATAATGGCTGAGCTTGAGCTCGTAGCTGAAGACGATGCACAACTCAACAGAATAGGCCAACCAGCCATCAACAAACTCCGAAAATTGCCTTTCCTTACCGAGGTTTTGTCCAAGAAAAGTTTTCAACTAGAGTTTTTGGATTGTGGAGTTCTGACACTCTTGAAGAATTGGCTAGAGCCCCTTCCTGATGGCAGCTTACCAAACGCAACCATCCGTGGCACAATTTTGAACATCTTGACAGATTTCCCACTCGATTTAAAGCAACAAGAACGACGAGAGCAGCTCAAGAAAAGCGGTCTTGGGAGGGTGATTATGTTTCTATCTAGATCTGAAGAGGAAACAACTTCCAACAAAAAACTGGCTAAGGATTTGATTGATAAATGGAGCCGAATCATATTTAACAAGAGTACAAGTTTCGCTGACTTGAGAAGCAAAGACGATGTTAACGTTCCTGTGATGAAAAAGTCTGCAAGCAAACCAGCAATCTTGCAATATATAGAGGCTGATTTGGACTTCAACGTTTCCAAGGAGCAGAAGCTAAGCTCCGGACCATCTTCTTCAAGCCAAGCTGTTACAAGGGCTGAACCAACCCCGATGGTTTATGTGGTGAATCCTCAATCCAAGTGCAATCCAGAGGTATTCAAAGCTTATGCTAGGCAACAAGTACAAGGAGACTCCCGCCAAAGGATAGCTAACAGGTTGAAGCAGTTAAAAGCATCAAAAAAGAAGCCGCTGCAAGCTGAAAAACCTAGTGCTCAGGGTCGTCGCATGCTACCAAGCTTTTGATATTAAACAAGTTAGTATAAGTATTATTTGAAATTTTTGACAGTTGCTGTAAATTTTAACTAGTTATTAATGAAGTGAAAATTTTTTGTCATAATTATTCAAAAATGTTGCTTTCCATTGTCTTTGTCATTAAAAATCGTGCTTTTATCATCTGTTTTGATCTATGCCTATAAGTACGCTTTCCATCATCAAGAGGAAGCATAGTTCCTCCATATGGAAGCAACGACTTTAAAAGGTTCAGATGGTATCTCATCGAAAGCCATATCCACTGCCGGTATCATCAATGGATACCTTGTGAACTATACATAATGGAATGAGCAAAAGTGGAGTGACCAAAAAATGCCAATTCTCCAAGCACTGGTAAAGCCATTCAGGATCTGCCAGAAGAACAACTGAGCATAAAAGCAGACAGCTACTGCACAAGGCCTCAAGCATACAAATTGGTGCCTCACCAGCATTTATGATCAGAAATTAAGCCCTCAAAGCAATCATTGTTTCCGTCTCCAGCGGACCGAACTACTGGAATTCCAAGGCATAAGTTCATAAGTAGTGAAATTGGGAAGTGAATTATCATAGCCTCAAATGACATTAAAATGTCCAACAAACAAAGGCCTCCTACTCCTCTTAGCAAATTCAGGGATAGGGAACTGTTACGATACAAGAATTTATCTATGGCTAAATTTTTAGTATGTGAGATTAGTGACAGTGATGACTGAGAAAACCAATTAATGATGCCTCCTAATCAATAGTGGACACGTAAATGATCAGAGTTTTCAACGAATTATTTACGAACATATTCAGTTTTTATTCATTTATATACACTGATGCATTGTAATCGCTTGCTTCTGTGAAGTTAAATTATCAGCAATTAATTGATCATGCTCTGAAATTTTCTGCATACTTTTTGGTATAGTTGGTCTTAATTGCATGATATGCCAATCCTTTCCTCATTGTTTATGAAACCTTAGGCATCCTTAAGCCTAATGTGTTTCCTGATAAAAAAATATTGCGGATATTAAAATTTAAATTTTAATATTATTGAATGTAATTTTTTAAAAATAATTATATAAGTCAATTTAATCAAACCCTTAAATTAAAAAAACTATGAAATTTGAGAAAAAAAAAAAAACTGTGTTGCAAAAGAAATAATGTAAAATGCAACCTCCATTCTTAAAAATACCAAAGAGAGAGAAAAAAATAGTTATATGTCTCAGTCTTAATAGTATTTTATTATACAATTTTTCCTGAAATTAAAAATTTTAAATAAATTAACCAAATGAAATATAAAAAATTGCTAAATAAATCTAATAATTCAGATTAAATAGTACAGTATTGTTTTTCTTTGTAATGACATTGTGGTATTTAGTTTTGAGATAAGGCAAATTTGAAGTTCATATTTAAAAAAAAAAAAATCAAAGAAGTTAAAAAATAAATAACTAAATTTTCCTTTTTATTTTTTTGGTAAATTTTTTTTTTAATTTTTCTTCCAACAATATCTCCATTTTCCATATTATTTATTTATTTTTTCTATTTCGCAATAAATATATATTTAAGACACTAGCGTCCAACCCGAGATACATAGGAAAAGAAATATTGATACTTTAAAAATATGTAATATATATATATAATATATTTAGAATGTAAGTCGATTTATATTTTTTTGACTAAT
The DNA here is from genome assembly GCF_002303985.1 of Durio zibethinus. The sequence continues at coordinate 7,634,258 of NW_019167871.1, read as the reverse complement.
GTATATGATCTTTTATAATTTTTCTCTATAATAGTATTATAAGTTATACGATACATACATATATATATATATACAATATATATATATATAAATTTTAGCTTAAAGGCAAGATTAATAGAATAGCAAATATGAGTTAAGTTCAACATGTTTAAAAAGAAAAATTATCATAGAACTCTTTGATTCGTCTTACAATTGCTTAATAAATTAAGCAAGCCTTATATCCTCATTATACATTTCAACACCTAGAATCTTTGTTGCAAGACATTGAAGTTTCTTTTGGCATTTTTCCTTATTATAACAAAAATGCTTGTTAAAAAAATGAACCTTAAAACTATAAGACACTCAATTATAATGCAATTAGGCAAAACTCACAAGCAATGACAACAACCTATTTATCATTTTAACAATAAAATTAATTTAATAACTTTTATCTTTTGGATTTGAGTCTCAATTAATTAAAATGCATTATAATTGTATTAACAATAAAATTAATTCGATAATTTTTATATTTAAAGTATTCAAAGACTCAATATAATAAAATTTTTAACTCGTCAAGAATGCTCTAAGCCCATTGACATAGCATTAATAATTACCTTTAAGGAATAGAAATAATTAATACAAAAATACAAAAGTAACACATATTTAAAAAATGAAGAATAATTGGATATGCTTGAAAATTTACCTTGAAGATCATGAAAAGTGTAGAAAAGAACAATCCAATTATAAATTAAATTTGACAAAAAAATAACAAAATAATTAACAGAAAAATGCAAAATCTCACCTTAACAAACTTAACCAATAAAATTCTTTCTGCAATTAAATCAATAATTGGTTTTACTAACTAATAATGCTAAAAATGGTAGTGAAAAAAAACTCATAACCTTATTTAACATTTAAATAAGTTTAATATATTAAGTTTAAATTATCTATATATCTAAATGAGCAAAGAATTTGGTTTAAAAATTTTAAGAGATGAGAAATGCTTAAAAAACCTAAAATCACAAATTTTTTTGACAAACAAGCAAGTAAGATTTGTTCTAACATTTGAGCAACATTAATATCACAAACCTAAGCTATCCATTGGCCTAAATGAGAAACAATTGTACAGTTCAAAAAATGGCTAAAATCACCCAAATTTAATAACAAATCAAGTAAGACAACATAATTCTACAATTTGGGTAAATTTGACATAAAAAATTTAGGTTATCTATGCAATTAAATAAGTAAGAATTAGACAAATTCAAAAGTTTGCTCTCTATAAATGTGGAAAATACTAAAAATACCTAATATCACCAAAAATAATTTTTTTGACAAACCATGAAAGATAGCTTTGTTCTAATATTTAAGCAAGTTCAACATTACAAATTTAAGCAATCTATGCCTATACTCTCAAAAGGCTCCAATAACAAATTTAATTTAATCTCACAAATTCAAGTTAAAAGATGACTACCAAGGGAAACTAAAACAAAACAATGTATTTGTGATTTGTTATTCATATGTGTATTAACTTGTTAAAACATGCTAAAATCACTCTTTACCTAAATAGAAAAGACATACATATCAAAGAATAGAAAAAAGAAAATTTAACATAAAATAAACATGAAGGGTTTTTTTCAACATATTAAAGTTGTATATGAAACTTTTGTCCAAAGATTTTTTTTACATGTCAAATTTATGTGATAAAAAATAGATCTTTTATAATCGCGTAAAATAAGGAAAAAAAAGCTTATATTCTGTCGGTTTTAAAGATTGTCTATATTACATTTATTAAAAGGATGTGAGAAAATAATGTTTATATATTTATTTGATTCCATATAGATAAATTTGTCTGATTTAAAATTATTTTTTTGTAAGAAATTAAAATTTACTACAAGTTTAATTGAAAGAGTTTTTAATTCTATAAAACAATTAAAAAATAAAAATTTTAATCCAAAATTTAATTAAATTAATTCATATAATTGTTAATGTAAAATTTATTTAGATTTGGCTTCTTTTATTTTTTAAGTTAATATCATGAATAATTTTTAAATTATAAAAAATATTTAATAATTTTTTAAATTTAAAAAATCTCTAATGCTTTACTTAAATTGTAAATTTATTAATTAATGCAGTATTTAACATCTCAATATTTAAAATTAATCATATTAAAATTAAATATTATTTTAATTAATTAATTTATAATTCAAATATTACATTAAAAATTTTAAAATCTAAATATTATATTAAATATTTTATTATAATTTAAAATTTATTAATGATATTAACCTTTAAAAATTTAACCCAAATCCACCCCGCAACAAGCCCAACCCCAACTTTTCCTTGACAAAGGCTGCCAAGACCCATCCAATTATCATTGTCCACGTGTCACCACACAGTGATCCTCCGCGTTAACCCAAAATAAAAAAACTACTCTTTTTCAAAGCCCATCCCTCTTTATAAAATTTCGATTTCCAAATTAAAACTAAAATAGAAAATTTCCGCTAGGGTTTCCTCTCTTCTCTCCGAGATCTCCCAAATCTCTTCCCTTTGTCTATCAAATATGATGCAACAACCAGCATCAGGAGGCGTAGCTCCGCCACCGTCCATGGCACTTGATCATTCTCAAGCCCACCAGTACCAGCCACAGCCGCAGTCGCAGCAGTGGATGATGATGTCTCAACAACAGCAGCAGGCGGGTCAGCCGGTTCCTCCACCTTCCGCTTGGAATCCGCAACCCGTCCCTCCGCCCTCTCAGATGCAGCAATACACCGCCGGTTCCGCTGCTGTCGGCTCCGGCGAGTTTCGATCTCTCTGGATCGGTGATCTTCAGCAGTGGATGGATGAGAATTACCTCATCAGCATCTTCGCTCACACTGGAGAGGTAATTAATTTGTTAATTATATTATTAAGAAAAAATAGGGGATTTTAGAAAAAAAAAAAAAAAAAGGAACCCTAAGAAAATAGTGAAAAAAAAATTTTTTATTTAATTTTAATAATTAAAAATATTATTTCTTTCTATATTTAAATGAATTTCTTTTCTCTTGCTTTTAAGGTCTGGCAAAAAAAAAAAAATAGTGGAAGTGACAATTCAACAAAGCTAACTCTGTTGGGTTTTTAATAGGTGGTTTCAGCTAAGGTGATTAGGAATAAGCAAACGAGTCTACCAGAGGGATATGGGTTTATTGAGTTTGTTTCACATGCAGCAGCTGAGAGGATTTTGCAGTCGTATAATGGGGTGGCAATGCCAAATTCTGAGCAGAATTTTAGGTTGAATTGGGCAGCACTCGGATATGGGGAAAAGAGGCAAGAAGAGGGTCCTGATTACACAATCTTTGTTGGGGATTTAGCTGCAGATGTTTCGGATTACATGTTACAAGAGACTTTTAAAGCTGTTTACCCATCTGTTAAGGGTGCCAAAGTGGTTACTGATAGGACTACAGGACGGTCGAAAGGTTATGGATTTGTGAAATTTGGTGATGAAACTGAGCAGATTCGTGCCATGACCGAAATGAATGGGATTTATTGTTCTACAAGGGCAATGCGGATTGGACCAGCTTCTAATAAGAAGCCTGTCACTGGACAGCAGTATCAGAAAGGTACACTCTTGTGGTTTATCTAAAGTTAACTCTTTATATCTTGATTACCGTATGAAGTTTGTTTGTTTGTGTATAATTTCTATTGGCCACAATTTATTCTAGAGTACTTTGACTTTACAAGTTGAATGCTAGTTGGTTATTATTATTATTATTTTGTTTTGGGTTTTAATTTTCTGAGGTGCAGTTGTTACAGTGTCCTTAAAATTCGAATTCTTTTAGTTATGCACTTGAAGATTGGCGGAATTTATACAAAGTCGTTTCCTTCCAGTTTGCCTTTGTAAACTTGGGCACGTTTAATTATATTAAAACATGCAAAAACTTATATAAAACTCATGTTGTCTTAAAGCAGGACACCGAGAGGCTCTCATTTTGGGGGGCCTGGAACTGATATCAGCTGAAATGATTCCACTTTAATGCGTGGCCTCATTTTAGGTCAGTTACTTTGTTTATGTCGTAGGCTTCATTTTCTTGAGGCAGTATTTGTGCTACATTCACAAATTACTTTTCCAGTTCCTTATTGAGTATACAAGTCCAGAAACTTTGTTCTTCATGGATGGGTTCCCTTTTAATACTTGCATATGTTTACACACTCCTTTTTGTTTCCTTTAAATTCAAGCTATAATGCTTGAAACTAGGTGAAGCAGCCATCTGTAAAGTTGCCGTGCCTGTTATCATGAGCCATTCTCTTAATGAACCTTGGGGCTAGTTTTGTTCTATTGCATTTCGAATCTGTGCTTCTTTTTATAGTTACAGTAACTTCTTTGTCTTCATTCTGTTGCTCTGTTGCACATGAGGACAAATAGAGTCAGAAAAGAAACCCGGAATTTGTAGTTAAAGGCATTTTAGTTGATGGATTTAACCTCAATGGAATTGGATCACTCGTCCTTCTTTATTGCCTATGCCTAAATAATGAATTTGCAGCCGCATATGAATCTACCTTATTAATATTGTATTTTGGAGACATTTTGTTTTCCGCTTGTCATTTGAGGTTGTACGTCATTTCAAGTTTAGAAGAAATTTGTTGGTTTTAAATATGTGCTTCATCTTGCCATTTTGTGGCTGCTAATAGTCTTTATAGGTTTCTGTGTATGCAGAGAATGTTAAAGCATTACTGAATTAGTTTAGAAGATAGGTTCTTTCTAATTGAAAGTAATCTTTGAAGTTGAACTTGTAAATCATTCAATTTTAGGTCCATCAACTCCCTCCCCTTGCCTCCTCTCCCCCGTCCAAAAATTGGTGAAAGAAAAGAAAGAAAAAGAACGTGAGGAGAAAAGTTGTGTCTCTGATTTCAATTTTGCTTTTCCCTTTTTCACACTATTATAAAGGCTAATGAAATAAGAGGACTTTTACTTACTGAGTTTAGTGTAATTAATGATTTCTTTTTCAGCTAATATTGAATTAATTTAGTCTGATACATTTGATTTCGCCTGGTGATGGTAAGCCTTGATGTAACCCAAAGGATGTTTATGGTTGCAGTTGTAACTGTTGAGTGATATATAGCTGGTGGTTCTACATTTTTGTTCTTTTGCGTGCCATGGGGGGAATTATTTTGAACTGCTTATTGAAATGTTCTTTGTATCCATGTGTATGAAATTATCTCAATGCATCATCTTTTTCCAATAGTGTTTAATTTGAGTTTAGATAAGCAATATTGCTATAACTGTAAACTTGTTACATGATGTCTGTCAACAGGTTTGGAGTTTTCATACTTTTGGAAGATGTCTTGTTGAATTAGTTTTGAGTTTCTGTAGTAATAGGAAAACATTAAGATTCAGGGATGGCACATCCATGCCTTTCCACTTTATATCATTATCTCTTATTATCATCCCATTTTATGGTAGTTTACCTGTTTTATGATTTGCAGCTACTTACCAGAATGCGCAAGGAAGTCCTGGTGAGAATGATCCAAATAATACCACAGTGAGTAGCTTTTGTTTATATATTAATATACTTTTATTTCATGTTATAGGCAACTGAAATCTTACAAGCATAAATGCAGATATTTGTTGGTGGTTTGGATCCCAGTGTTTCTGAAGACCAATTAAAACAAATATTTAGCCAGCTTGGTGAGGTAGTTCATGTAAAAATTCCTGCTAACAAGAATTGTGGTTTTGTTCAATATGCTAACAGGTAAATGGTAAATACTATTATGCATGGGAAATATTATTGCATGATATTAAGGTATTCTGCGATATGATGTACTTCAGGACTAGTGCGGAGCAAGCTTTATCAGTTTTGAATGGTACTGTTTTAGGAGGAAGAAATGTTCGACTTTCATGGGGACGTAGTCCTTCAAGCAAACAGGTTTTGTATTTAAAACTGTAGTTTTTAAAGCCATTCTACATATATTTCGGCAAACTAAGAGGGAGTCTATTCTAGTTTCAGGCTCAACCAGATCAGGCCCAGTGGAATGGTGGATATTATGGATATGCTCAAGGATATGAAGCATATGGATATGCACCGCCTCCCCAAGATCCTAACATGTACTATGGGGGCTATCCTGGATATGGGAATTACCAGCAGCCGGGGGCTTACCAGCAACCACAGCAGGTAAAAGTGATTTTACGAGTTATTCTTATTTTCACAGTTATTCCTTGCTCCTAGAGAAAGCGGAAAAAATGTATGTATGCTGAATTTTTTTGACCCTTTGTTACTCGGTAGCATGGAAGGCCAAAAAAGAAAATGAAATGAAAAGGTTGTGTATGCTGTTTTATATTGCCTCTTTAAACTCGGTGTCTAAAATGCAGATTACATCTGCCATTCAACAAGTGCTTGATGATCATTTCATTGATATTATATACAATTGTGCTTACTTTGTCTTGTTTTATTGTATTTTGCAGTGAGGTGCTGTCTATTGAAACTGGTTTACTCTGATCTGATCTGAGGCACTTTCAGGTGTTGTTTTGATCCGATATGTATTAAGGTTGTGGGTTTTCATTGGTCGCTGTACGATGTCTGTTCTTCTTCTTCTTCTTCTTCTTTATGATGATTTTTGCTTGCCTTTCTTGGGCTCTTTCCCATCTCTTAAACCTCTCTTCTTCTCTGTGATGTTGAAAGTTTTATTTTTTTTTCCTAATATTATATACCTTAGCAGTTGTTTGGATTGATGCTTTTTAATGGTTACTATTATTATGCTTCCTATGTGTCAATTCAGTTCTCTTTTTTTTTTTTTTTTTTGCTTTTCTTGTCTTAATATAATATAGATACCTGCTAATTCTATTCAATTAAAAAAATAGTAAAAGGGGAAGAATTTTCCTCAAATATTATAAATAGGAAATGGGAAAATATATAATTTGGTCATTGAATTGTATTACTTTGAATGATTTGATATTTATAGAAAAATTAATAATTAAGCATCTGAACTTTGTTTTTACTGAGCATTTTGTATCATGGACTAATGTTGTTAGTCAAATTATTGATGTGTCTAATATTGATCAATAAAACCGAAACCATCCTATTAAAGGAAACAAAAGCCATGGTTGGGTAGTTGAATCCTTATGAAAAATCAGTTGATTTGAAATGGTAGGAACTTGTCTATGTTATAACTTACAAGTTATTTCACTGATCCTTGACTAGTAAGAAAATTAAAGCAATGCAGTGTTTTTAAGTGAAATCTGACATTTGACTTGCGCTGATCGTCTGTAAAGATGAACTCATCTTCACTTTTCAACTTGAATTTTGATCAATACCAAAGCCAATTCATTTTCGCCTTCGGCCTTATTGCATTTTTATTTTCATTAAGCTTGAAGTCACCTGTTTTAGCCCCAAACAAGAAAAAGAAATTAGAACATGGGTCAAAATAGTTATTAGTTACACAAGTTTAGCATAATAAACCAAAAAAAAAAAAAAAGGAAACCCGGTGCACAGGCTTTCCGCTTTGCGAGGTTTGGCACAGGTTAACCGCTTTGCGATGGTTGGCACGGGTTTATAATATGCAACTTTTTCTCTGCATTTTTACAAAGAGACTATTTTTTAAGATACGAACTCATGACCTTCTGGTTACAAAGGATGTAAATTCTAATGAAAATTCTTTCATTCGACAATATAAGAAAGTAACAGAAAAAAAGTGCCAAATAAATATATCAATCCCACTGGATATAAAATCTCAGCTACTGCTAGGTTTTTTGTTTACAGTTAACGAGGGACACAAGCTATATAAACCAGGAATGGTGTTCAATCCTTCCAATTAGCCCTGCAGAGAAATCTGTAGCTTGCTTCTGTAGAATGGACGCCATCCCAGTTTACAAACGAAGGGTCATTGCAGCAGCTTCTTAGAGGCGGATAACCACAAGTTATCGATGAATTGTAATTGTATAGACCTCCCATTCCACAGCATGCCTTGGAGTTTCTCTGAATACTGGAATCATCCCAAAAGGGTTCATGTAAACAGGCCGTATTTTGATGACATTAAACCTAAATTTTCTTCTTATAAAGAAAGTGAAAAGTACCAAATTGATTTGGAGAATGGTAAATACACAATGCAGTGTTGTAAGAGTCAGCAAAAAATATGTTGACATTGGGATGAAGCTTTCGGATTTTGTCAAGTTCTATTTGAAGCAATTCATTGTGGTTTTCCGAAAACTGGTTCGCCCATGTTAAACAACCAGTTAAGTGATCAGATTTTTCCGTCTGAACCCTGAAAATATGTCGGCAAAGATGGGGAGCATCCAATTGTTAGGCTTCCTGGGGCCAACAACTTTTGTTAATTTTTAAGTAGTGAAAAATATCTTTTTTCATGTATAATAGGCACATTTATGAAATTGATTTATTTTTTTATAATTTGATTGAACTATTTGTCTTTATCAATATAAATTCAATTTTGTTAAAAACATCTTAAGTATAAAATTTTAAATTCGTCAAATTAATATTAAAAAAATTAAATTTAAACAAAATTTGATATTATGATCAAATTAAAATATATATATAATTTAATGAAATTAATAATGCATATAAAAGAACAATATTTTCTTTGTTTAAAGTCAAATTGGAGATGATATTTATTTGAGACAAACATATTTAACCTTTCCAATTCTCTGTATTCAATCGACCCCACTGATACTTCAAATCTCTCTCTCTCTGTATATTCAGCTATTAAAGTTACCAGCTTTATATAAGAAAAAAAGTCCCCATTGAACCAACTGAAAGCATAGCAAAAAGGGTAAAAACAGAGCAGAAGAAGAGAAGCGTCCGATGAACGAAGCTTTGCTGTTTGCTACCATGTGCATCATTGGCTTGCCAGTGGATGTGCATTTGAAAGATGGCTCCGTTTACTCTGGAATCTTCTATACTGCTTCTGTTGAGAAGGAATATGGTGCGTTTTGCTTCCCTGTTTTGAGCTTTTCTGGGTTTCTTTTGGCAGTAGTTCTTTTGTTGGAAAAAATTCTGGGTTTTGATTGTTGATTGAAACTGTATCTGGGTTTTGGTTTTTTTATTTAATTATGGTGATTTTGCTTGTAACTTGGATGAGATCAAATTGGTTTCTCCTTTTTTTTTTTCATGCTGTTTTCTACTTGTCTATCTATTTGGTTACTAAGAAATAAATAACTAATTATTCTTATTGTTTTTTATGCAAAGGTTACAATTTTAACATAGACATGGAGTTAACTGCTTGAATAAGGGGAATTATTGTTGTCGGGATCAGATTAAAGGAGACATTTTTATCTAAGACTCTATTTTTGTTGTATTTTTTCTTACTTGCTTTTTGCTTTTATAGGGGAAAATTATGTTTGGTTGTGTTTTACATTCAAGTCATTTGCTATTTTGATTTTTAGTCTTTTGTGGAAGTTAAAAAGAAAGTAGCACAAAGCAAGGATTAGACAAAGTGAACACTGTCTAATATGAAATATAGCTCAATTAAGGTGACATTTTACCCTTTGGAAACCAAAACAGTACAAAATGATGTCCTTGAATCTTTTCTTTTGCGGAGGTAAGCTTGTTGTTAACACTGCTTTTTTCTGTTAGTTGATGTTTTCTATCTTTATTTGCTATGTTGAATTTTGAGGATGATTATTTATATAGTTTCTGTTTCATTAGGTATTGTTTTGAAGAAAGCAAAATTGACTAAAAGGGGGAGATGTGCCACCAATGTTGCAAATGGCAGTGTAGTGGAGACGTTTGTAATCCTCACTGGTGATCTTGTTCAAGTTGTTGCTAAGGTGTAATCACTCCTATTGCCATTGTCTTGGCTCTTGGGAATTTTATTTGTTTGATGAACATTGAATGATATGTTTGACTTGTATTGATGTTGTGTGTAGGGAGTTCCGCTTCCTTTCAATGGTTTTGCCGGAAATATAGCTTGTGGTAATGGAGAAACTGCTTTTGAAATTCTCCCTTCCTCTGCCAATCCACTGAGTGGGGCCAAGAAATTCAATAATTCTACCTTGGATAAAATAAAAAGTAATAGGAAAAGGTAGTTGATAGAGATTTGTGTCAAGGATACAGAAATTTTGGTTTTATTATTATTTTTATGGCTAGTGTATAGTCATTTTATTTTTTCTATCAAAGCAGCAATTCAGTCCAAAATGAGAATGGTTTTGCTGATGGTTTTATACCCACAAAATCTGGAAAGGAGCAGGAAGGTGGAAAGTTGCCACAGAATCCTATGGGAAATGCGAAGGAAGTTGAGTATCAGACAAGAGACGGGACAAACATTGAACAGGTAAACTTTTCCAGTTCAAAACTATCTTTTAGTTAAGCCTTTCTTTTTTAGGAGAATGTGAAGCAGATTTCAAATAGTTATTGACAAATATTTTTTATCTTTTAATTATATATAAAAAAGAGTTGAGGATGGCCTTCTTGTTGGGCATCAGTTTGATAAAGATGCTTCAACCATTTCTGAAATGTTTTTCTGCTTCCTGTGGAAAATCCAATCATATTGCTTATATCATCTGACAGGCTGGTGCTTTTTTCAAGAAAACTATAAAGTAAAGGAATCAGTTTGATAATAGCATACCTTCTGTAGGAAAATATTGGCTGAGAGTGTTGATGCATCTTTTCATTATTCTCTTTCAGAAGTTCCCATTTTTTTTTTTTTCACAATTCAGGGCAAAGAATCAAATGATGCTTTTAGTGCCACTGTTGCTGGAAGGTAAAATATTGATTTTTCTTTAAGTTTTATTCTTGTTGGTCAACTGCCACACTATATTTCAGATCATCGTATCGGCAAAAAGAAAATGCCTTTTTCTGGTTGAGAGATCCATGTTTAGGCATTAACATGCACAGAAAAAGACTAGATTATACCTAGTCCAAGAGCTGCAGTTGGTCTCTAGAAGTTTTAACTTGTTTCACTTGTCTCCTACTCATAAGATTCCCGAAAAGGAGAAAAGTGTGTTTATTTAACTTATCCCATTTGTTTTTCTTGTCTCTTTATAATGTTTTTATGCTAGTACTACGAAATTACATTCACATCTGTTACAGGAGGTTAAGGAAAAGTTTTAAAGCAACTTGGTCATCCAGAATGTAAAGAATGCTTTATGAACTTGAGTGTAAAAAATATTGCTTCTATTTGTTTTTCTCTTTGCCCTTTCTATTCAGGCCCCTGCTTTAGTTTTATGAATATAATTGCTCATTTCATTGCTTAAAGAAAAGAAATGAAAGTTCTGTTTTGAACACCCTAACTCATGCTTGTGTTAGGTATAGATAACTTGGCAGTCATCATATTCATGTCAGATTCCTTCCATATGTGCAAAACATTATTCCAATGGATAGCCTTTTTATGTTTTGATATGTACAGCAACATTTTATCTTTCTTATTATCAGATTCCTATCATTTAATTTTCTGACAGAGTGGTTGGGGATGATTCATCGCAGCTTTTGCAGGATGAATATGACCAAAAATTTGAGTTTCATGTTGAAGAGGATGTAAGTCATGAAAAGCTTACCTGTTTTCTTTACATAAAACCTTGAATTAAAGCTAATATTCCACTCATTAAGCAAATTATTTTCTGCAGGCCAAGGAAGTTCAACATTCAGTTTCAAGCCGTGAGTCTTCTGCTCTTGATACTCTTAAGCCAGGTTTGAAACTATTTGAATCTCCTCTAAATGGCAAAAATGGCATGCCTTGTCTAACTGTGAAAGTTTCATTATATTAATAGTCTTTTGAGTTGTCAACAGTAGTTTTATGGTAAAGAGTTGTATATTGATGTCCTTGGTGCACACTGAGGTTTCAGCCTCGTTATGTTAGCTTGAAGTCAGAGAACCGGCTAAGGAAGTTTACACTTCTGATCTTTTTAACTGCACATGAAGAACTATGAAAATGAGGCTTGCCATCTTTTGCTCATTAATATTCTTAACTCAACCTTTTTATATGATGAAATACACTTAAGATGGTCTCTCTGCCAAATTGTTTGAATGCTATCTAGATTTTCTCGGTAGATTATGCTGTGGTTTTTGTTATGTAGTATCATGAGTTTTCACCATTATTGTAAGTCCGAACCTGTGTTTATTCTCCAATCTGTTTTACTGTTAAATTTTTGCAGTGGATACCTGCCTTACTGAAGTAAAACCTGTTGAAGGAAATGCTGAGATGACAATTAAGCTATTGCTTAGTGGAGCACCTCATGATACTCCAATAGTGCCAACAGTAGCAAATGTGTCTCAAATATCAGGCAACCCTCCTATGGTAGCTGTTGCTGGTTCTCAGCCAGAGGTTCGGTTTGGCACTTTTGCACCTCGTTCGTCTGCTACTTCTAAGATTGCCTCTTATGGTAACATAACAGCTGCAACTGGTGTCAGTGGTTCTCAATTTTCTCAACCTCTACGTGTTCTATTGGCTTTTGTAGTTCGATAATCTTAATGTTAGATTTTTTATTTTCCATGATATCCAATACTAGACTGCCTATAGGGATCACATGTACCGCAGGTACCTCCTCTCCATTTTTCCATCATTTTCTTTCTCTTTTTATATTTCTCATTGTCTCATTTAAATATCTTCCTCAAAGGACTTGAAAATTTCTTGGCTGCATTTGAAATCTGTCAGGCTATATATACATCAGTACTCTTTTTAAACCATAAGCTATTTCATCAATATTGATTTGTATCCTTTCTAATGAATTACTGCTCAAACTCCAACCATGACAAATGATTTTGGTGTCATTTGCAGTAGCCTCTTTGAGTGTTCATATGGCTATTATGTCAACTGTCCAAGGACTTAGAGAGTTATTCCTATATTTCTTTGTGAAGTATCTGTAATTCTGATTATATTACTAACATCATTTATGTATTTTGGCTACAGATTGTTGGCCATACGGGGAGTCAAACACATCAACTTAGATATGCTGGTCAATATCATGCTGTTCAGGCTGCATCAGCATATTTGAATCCAAATTCTCAAGCTATAACCAAAAAAAGGAACCTTCACCCTATGTCAATTTAGTTTCTTTTTTGCCTGCCTTGATGGGGGCAGGAATTATGATACTTTTTAACTTTTTTGCTGATGAAGGCGCCATTTATGAGTACTAATCTCTTTCTGTCCACCCATTTCTTTCTGTAGGTTATGTTTGGACGGATGGGACAGCTCATTTATCTGCCTGTTTCTCATGTAAGATGCGGTACCCTCAAACTAATGGATTGGCCTTGTTATCATTAAAGCACCCTAACATGAGAGTTTCTAGTGTTTAAAAGAAAATATAGACTATTTGCTAGAGACTCATAAGACCAATACTTGGCTGAGATCTATCTTTGCCCACATTTAGGTTGTGGCAGGAGAATCCACATTTAGGATGTGGTAGGACAATCGGATGAATCTTGCGATGCATCCCAATTAGAGCAATACTTACATCAACTTATTAGTTCACATGTATTATAGCAGGACAAATCTTTTGATCTGTCCTTCCAAATTTTTTGCTATATGAGTTTACAACAATATTTCATCTGGACAACCATAGCCGATGATTTGTCTAGCCATCTTACTTTTTCTTTGTCATTTTCTTCTTTTTTCCCTGTTACAGGAGAACCAATCTCATTTACTTTCATCCTGTCCATTAGTGATGGAATTAAATATGATGCATAATTTTTCCCTCCCAGGCAAAAATGTCCCCAGTGTGGATAAAGTGAGGGAATTTAGAGTCATACAGTGACTTGCCCTGTTAGTTAATTTAAAAACAGATAAAGAAAAATGGCATACTGCAAATAGACAATCTTGCATTCGTGTAGTCAAAGGAGAGAAATGTTGTTTTATTACTTAATTACTGAATTGTGTTTAATTTTTTATGAAGGATTTGCTTCAAGGTGCAACAGCTATCACTCCGGTACCTGCATGTCCTCCATTGACTCCGCATCATGTTCAATTTCTGAAACACCAAGGTATTTGCATGTGTAATTTGTCCCTTGTCCTCGTTAAATAGAACAAAATAGCCTTAAAAGGAGAATGCAATTGATGCCATAACTGAATTATTGTACTTTTGAGATATATTGCAATGTCATTTTGTTCTCAATGCAACCCTTTGTGATTGTAGGAAATCCACCAGGCCAAGCATTGCAGCTTTCTGTACCTCAACCTTTCATTGCCGGTGGACAGCAACCATTAGCAGTGCCAAGCCACATTCCATTTTTGCAGCCTCCGTTCCTTGCTAATCATCCCGTTCGAGTCCTGGCATCTAATGGCCACTTTAGCACAAAGCTTCCATGAAAATTTTTTATTTTGTTAGTATAAATTTTCATTTTTTGAGAGCAACCAGCCTTGAGACAGGTTTCATTGTTTCATCCTCATGCGAGGGTTACCCTTTTTGCTGTCTCCTTGCTGGTTGATTGATGATGTAAAGACCTGATATAGAAGGTACTTGCGAAAGGGCTATCGAACAAAATATCACAAGTCATAAATGTACTAAAAACGACAGAAATGAGAAAAACCAGAGAAAATTGATGAAATGGAAAATCAATTTTTCGTTTTTCACTGTCGACTCTATGAATTTTTTTCTTTTAATTTTTCATGCAACATGACAACCAATTTTCTCTGCTGGGCATTTTAAGTATTGGTGTTGCATGCTTTAATAAACTAGTCATATAATAAATGATATCAAAGTCAATGTTGACTCATCTGACTCTTATGCTAAACGTCCCAGTGGGATAGACGGGGTGGCTGCTGTGAGGAGCAGTCGAGTTTGAT
>NW_019167871.1:7562195-7618579 GCF_002303985.1 Durio zibethinus | reverse complement strand
GCGCCATTTATGAGTTACTAATCTCTTTCTGTCCACCCCTTTCTTTCTCTAGGTTATGTTTGGACGGATGGGACAGCTCATTTATCTGCCTGTTTCTCATGTAAGATGCGATACCCTCAAACTAATGGATTGGCCTTGTTATCATTAAAGCACCCTAACATGAGAGTTTCTAGTGTTTAAAAGAAAATATAGACTATTTGCTAGAGACTCATAAGACCAGTACTTGGCTGAGATCTATCTTTGCCCACATTTAGGTTGTGGCAGGAGAATCCACATTTAGGATGTGGTAGGACAATCGGATGAATCTTGGATGCGTCCCAATTAGAGCAATACTTACATTAAACAACTTATTAGTTCATATGTATTATAGCAGGACAAATCTTTTGATCTGTCCTTCCAAATTTTTTGCTCTATGAGTTTACAACAATATTTCATCTGGACAACCATAGCCGATGATTTGTCTAGCCATCTTACTTTTTCCTTGTCATTTTCCTCTTCTTTTTTCTCTGTTACAGGAGAACCAATCTCATTTACTTTCATCCTGTCCATTAGTGACGGCATTAAATATGATGCATAATTTTTCCCTCCCAGGCAAAAATGTCCCCAGTGTGGATAAAGTGAGGGAATTTAGAGTCATACAGTGACTTGCCCTGTTAGTTAATTTAAAAACAGATAAAGAAAAATGGCATACTGCAAATAGACACTCTCGTATTCGTGTAGTCAAAGGAGAGAAGTGTTGTTTTATTACTTAATTAATGAATTGTGTTTAATTTTTTATGAAGGATTTGCTTCAGGGTGCAACAGCTATTTTTTATGAAGGATTTGCTTCAGGGTGCAACAGCTATCACTCTGGTACCTGCATGTCCTCCATTGACTCCGCATCATGTTCAATTTCCGAAACACCAAGGTATTTGCATGTGTAATTTGTCCCTTGTCCTTGTTGAATAGAACAAAATAGCCTTAAAAGGAGAATGTAATTGATGCCATAACCGAATTATTGTACTTTTGAGATATATTGCAATGTCATTTTGTTCTCAATGCAACCCTTTGTGATTGTAGGAAATCCACCAGGCCAAGCATTGCAGCTTTCTGTACCTCAACCTTTCATTGCCGGTGGACAGCAACCATTAGTGGTGCCAAGCCACATTCCATTTTTGCAGCCTCCGTTCCCTGCTAATCATCCCGTTTGAGTCCTGGCATCTAATGGCCATTTTAGCACAAAGCTTCCATGAAAATTTTTTATTTTGTTAGTATAAATTTTCATTTTTTGAGAGCAACCAGCCTTGAGACAGGTTTCATTGTTTCATCCTCATGCGAGGGTTACTCTTTTTGCTGTCTCCTTGCTGGTTGATTGATGATGTAAAGACCTGATATAGAAGGTACTTGCGAAAGGGCTATCGAACAAAATATCACAAGTCATAAATGTACTAAAAACGACAGAAATGAGAAAAACCAGAGAAAATTGATGAAATGGAAAATCAATTTTTCGTTTTTCACTGTCGACTCTATGAATTTTTTTCTTTTAATTTTTCATGCAACATGACAACCAATTTTCTCTGCTGGGCATTTTAAGTATTGGTGTTGCATGCTTTAATAAACTAGTCATATAATAAATGATATCAAAGTCAATGTTGACTCATCTGACTCTTATGCTAAACGTCCCAGTGGGATAGACGGGGTGGCTGCTGTGAGGAGCAGTCGAGTTTGATCACTTGACAGGATACCGAAATAAAACATGATGGTAAAGTTTGATCGTACCCAAATGCTCTAAAAAAGACTAGGTAGAGTGATAACCATGATGACAATGTTACGAGATTAAGTAGGAAAGAATGTCACATCAAGCATTTTTTTTTTTCAAGAGAGGATATGATCTTCACAAGAGAAAAATGAGAAAAAATCTTAACTCAAAATCAGAATTTTGATAAAAAATTTTTAACTACTAAATCAAGAGGTAAAAGATAAATATTTTAAAAAATTAGATAAGTTACTTTAATCTCACATCTAATAAAAAAAAAAAAAAGAAAGCTGTTGCATATATAAATATTAGCATTATACATTAATTAGGATACTTTAATCCAACATTGGATAAGAAAAAAAAATATCTTTAGATATTGTATGTATAAACGATGGCATGTACACCCCAATAAATCAAAAGTAATGGAAAAATAATTATTACCACGTGACAAAAGAGTTAGCCTAAGACTTCAAACAAGTAGGACTAGGGAAAACACCATTATTTTCACATCATAAAACATTTGCAAACATTCTACATTTTTTCTACCACATTGATAAATAGCGATTCGATATTCCATTCAAAGACATTTATGCTTCATTTGGATAGTCGGTACCCAGATTCCCATCGTATCATCGTGTCATTTCGGGATTGGATCTCTCCTTTCCACCAACTATTCCAATGAAGCCTTGGTTTCTAAACATAATATGCTTTGACAGCAGAACAAAGTCACATACCCTGATCTTTGAATGATTATAACAACGACCAAGTCCTTCCCTGTTTACTAAGTTATGACAGCATAAGTAACATGATGCTAGCTTTTCTATGAATCAATAAACTAAAAAAAAAAAGCTTTGGTTCCAAGTAATGGAAACAGTTCTGATCCTAAAGGTTAAAGCAAAGAAGATCCCATGCAGCCTTTTATACTTTAGGGTCATAACCTCCAGGGATAGTTTAGCTCCCTCACCTAGTTTAGGGTCAAAAACATTTTACATAATCTACAACATCTGAGCTACCCCAGAAGCTGCTAGTATCAATGCCTGTTGATTAGACACTCGAAACCAGAGAATGCTTGTTAGAATCATGCATTTCTTTATTTCCAAGCTTGGTTTCTCAAGAACCAATGGCTGGCTCTTCGCTTCGAGATGCTTGGGTTTCCCTCGTGTTTTCTCGAACAGCCTTTGTCAAAACTCAGGTGCATAATAGAGTAGTCAATATGAAAAATTTTGATAATCAATCCTTATGAACTTTAAAATCGCTTCCGAGCTTTAAAATTTTTGAAATCTAAAATTTTATGAATCTAAATCTTACGAACCTTAAATTTTTACAAACTTAAATTACTTGAAATTTTATGAATCTTTGTGTCTTAACTGAAAATCTTAAAATCAAATTCTTGTGAATCTTAAAGTCTTGCAAATCTTGACCTTATGAATATTTGAATTGTGAACTTTTGAATTTCAAAATTATAATTCTTTGAACTCAAATTATGAATCTTTGAATTTCAACTTATATTACTAATTGTCGAATTGCAAAGTTCTTAAATACTTCAAATTGTTAATCTTTGAAGTTTTGAGATTTTATAATTATCAAGTTATGGCTGAACATAACAAGTTGTTTATGTCTTTGTATAATTCCTATTTCGCAGAAAATACACAAAAAAGGTAGCTTTAGGCACCTCATTTAGTCTGAGATCTAAATTTGTTAATCTCAAACTCAATTTAAGTCCAATTGTTTTTTTTTATATACATTATAAATAATTTTTTTTACAAAAAAGGAAAAAACAAATAAAATGATAAAATCAAAGGGCAATGATTTGGTTGGCCAGTTGAAGTTGGATTGAACTTAAACTTTTTAAGTTTTTTTAGGCGATAAATAATCAAAGTTTTTAATTCTATGATAAATTGGAGTTTTTTTTTTAAGAATCCAATCCTAGTGGAACTTTCTTGGATTTGGACTTTTCCCTATAAAATGATCGTAAGCAAAACAAAGGGAAATCACTAGAGAACACCTTCATCCCACTAGCATATTTGCCAAAACACTACCTTCATTGCTGCAACCTCTAATGCTACACAAGAACGATCACCATCAACACAGATCTATTGCTACCACTATCATCAATACCACACAAGTCTCTAAGCTTCCATAGTATCATCAAACGGTCCATTCTTCAAGCCTTTATAATACCAAATACCAAAGTTTCGAAAACAAAAAAACAGAGCACCAAAAGATAGCCATTGAAATAAAAAAAAAAAAAGGAAAAACAATCAGCATAAGTGCCCTGCCATTACCAACACCATTACTTGGAAATTGTTGTCACCTACCAACCACAACTCCAAGCTTTAGTAAGACAACATAAGTCGGGCTTGAAGAAAACTTTCTCGAAATTTGTGGGTATTCTTCAACGAAGACTTGTCTTTTTTTAAAAAAAAAAAAAGCCATAATTTTGAAAGAGAAGCACGTGAAAGAAATATCCAATTTGGATGAAAGTCGTCAAGACTTCTTGCAAATAGGTACTATTGGCTTTGCTTAGGAGACTTGCACAAAGCCATTTACATTTGCGATGGATGAGAGAGTTGCTCACATTACTAAAGTAGTAATGCTTTATTTATAATATTGAAAGGTATTTTTTACTCATTTATGTGTGTATTCATTTATTTAAACTTTTGTTTGTTTATTTTATTTATTTATTTTATTCATTGTTTTGTTTAGTGCATGTTTTGATTATTTAATTGACAAAAAGTAAAAATTTAATAATAATAATT
The DNA here is from genome assembly GCF_002303985.1 of Durio zibethinus. Next base: position 7,614,085 of record NW_019167871.1, on the reverse strand, counting down.
AATATTTATTTTTAAATTACAAAAAAATAAATAAACTTTATAAAATTTTGGGATGAGTTAACAATTATTCCAATGATGTGATTTTTAAAAATTTCAAATGATAAATTTTTAAAAAATATTTAGGTGAGAAATTTCTCTAAATTTAACTTAAATTATAAAATAATTTAGACTAAATTTCAATAAAAATAACTATATTCTTTTCCAAATAAAAAAACAAAAACCATAAAATTTTGTTTGAAAATATATAACAATCGTCTAATGATGAAATCTAAAAAAAAAATCATAAATTGTTGAATTTTTATAAGATATTCAAGTGAAGGTTTTTTTTTTTTAAATTAGGCTCAAATGGTGAAAAATTTAGAAATAAAACATAAAATATAAAAAAATAAATTTTAAGAATAAAATTTTTAATAATCGCAAATGAATGATTATTTAAGATATTTCTAAGTGAAAAAATATTTATAATTTTGATCCAAATAGTGGAAAGATTAGATATATTTTCAATAAAACAACAATTTAATCAAAAAAATAAATGATTAAATTTTTTCGATGATGGAGACTCTTCAAGAAAAGCAAATGAGATTCTTAAATATTTTCGAAATGAAAAAGTAATTTTAAAAACTTTATTAGATTGATGGATAATCTTAAAAGTTATTTCTAATAATAAATTTAGGACCATTAGAACTATAAGCTTTTAAGATAATTTAAAATTAAATGGCACCATATTTTAAGATAAGCATTGTAAATGTGCTATCATATTCTTTACATATAACAAACTCTCAAACTTTGTTATATTCAAAAATCAAAATCTATTCTTTAAAGCTCTTTACTCAAGTTTAGAAGTTTTTTAAAAAATAAATTCACATAAGTGATCAATTATATCTTGATAAAAAATTAATTGTGACTTTTTTTATTATATCTAACTATAAATTTATAAATCTATACAATAAAATAAATAATATCAGAGGATTGTCTCAAGAATATATATATATATATATATATATATATGAAGTACAAAAGAAAATATTACTTTTCATAATCAGGTTTCTATGCGATAAATTAAAATAACATAAAAAAGGAATGTTGGAGAACATTCCACCTTAGCATGCGATATATGATATGATATTAGGCCTACTTTTTTTTTTTTTCAAATTTAGGTCATAAATTTAACAAAATTCATAAATTCAAACATAAATTGGACCCACTTTAAACCCTTATTAAACTTGTCTTTATCCTAACATTAAAATTTCACCCTTCTAACCATTTCTGGTGCGAAAAATAAATGAAAAAAAACACACCAGCAATGGCGAAATTGCAAAATCTAACCCCAACAACAGGGATCAACAATCTTTCAGTTGTCTAAAGAGAACCTTTTGATTCCAACCAAACTATGCACCACAAACACAATCCTGTTAGCGCCTTCACTTCCACTTTCACTTTCAGTTTGTTTTGTCTTGGTGTTTGTCTTTGACTTGCTTAGTTTCTTTGCTTCCTTAAAAACTCCTTCCTTACCATGTTTTTCCATAGCTTCTTATAAAAACCATAAAAATAAAAAGGCTGTAACATTTTCTTGAACTTTCTTTCAAATTTCACAGCTTTAAGTTAAAAGTCTTTGTTGGATACTTGTTAAAAACACAAACAAACTGAAAACTGTTACTGGGTTTGTTTTTTTTCTTTACTTCTTTTGTTTGGTTGCCAAGAAAAATCCAAGAAGAGGAAGCGAATGGTTTATATAATATATATAAACTCTATCCAACTAATCCAAATATATGTGGACTTGGCTTATTATGGATGCTTTTATTTGTTTGTCTGTTTTCTTGGACACTGACGTCAAAAGAAGAAAAACTTGAGGTTGTGGTTTAATTTTTAAGTCTTGTTTTTCTTCTGTTTTCAAGAGTTATTGGCTTTTGATGATTGCTTTTGGATTTTCATCTTTTCTCTTAATGACCGGTGAGAGCTTTTAACGTTGATTTTTACTAGGATTTTAACTTGATGTTTTTCTCTGTTTAGTGACTCAGAAAATTGCTGGAAAGAGAAGGAATTTAAGATTTGAAGTCTTTGCAATTGTTCTTTATTTAGTTTTTAGTGCTAGAATCTGATTTAGAATGATTGGAAATCTTTTCCTTGAAACAGGGCTTAATTTGTTAATTTACATGCTGTTTCTCGGCAACTGAAGATGTTTCTTACTTAGATAAAATGATTTCTTATTGAAAATGGTCTATTTATTTTGCCTTGTTCAGGGTAATCTCTACTTCAGTTTGATAAAAAAAAAACTTGCCTTGACTTTGACCATTGCTTGAGCCTTGATGGAGAATACTGGAAGTGGTTCTTTTTTGAGGCACAGAAGATTAGAGAGCTTCCTTGATACAAAATCTGGCCCAAATGTGAGAGAAACTCCAAAAATTTCTAGCAAAGAAGTAGCAAGACAAAAGCCAAATACTGATGATTTTGTTGATGATGATGGATGGATTTCTACATTGATATCTTGTGTAAGGATTGTTACATGTTTCTTGACAATGATGGTCACAACATTCATTTGGGCATTAATCATGGTCTTGCTCCTTCCTTGGCCTTCCCAGCGAATTAAGCAAGGAAATATTTATGGCCATGTGACTGGTAGATTGCTGGTAAGCTGTTTGATTCATTGTCAATATTTGCTTTTATTCATTATTCTACAATTTGATTGCCATGGCATTGGTTCTTCGGTTTCTGGTGATATCATAAGGAGGAAATGGTTATTAGAGTTGCTGAGACAGCTGAATTAAGCCAGCCATGTGGCTGAACTGGATGATGTTGATGGTGATTTTTGTTTTCTTGGGGATGAAATGGTAAAAAAAAAAAAAAATCAAACACTGCATCATTCAAGTCATTTCTTTTATTTGATGAAGATGGTCTTGCTCTGTGAGACGATGATTTTCTGAGTACAGATACAGGTTATTGATTGTCACCAAATTTCTGTTTTTAGGCCTTTAACTTGAACTGAGGGTTTGCCACTTGTCATTGGAATTAATGAGATAAGCTCTTCAAAAAAGTAATAAATGACTGTTTAAATGCCCTTATGTGCACAAGGCTGAGCATTTACTCTAGCCAATCTTGATAGGTGGCCACAATCTGTGATTGATCTTGGGATAGAATTTATGGCAGTTTCATCCAATTCAAAATATGTTTGTGTGGGTCCTTTATTCCTTTCTTTTCAATTCTTTTTTTTCTTTCCCCGGTTGGGGGTAGGGCTGGGGCCTAGAGCAAGTGGGAGGCACACATGGGATTGTGTTTGCAAAAACCAAATGGAAAGATCAGACAGATAGGGCCCTATTGAAAGAAACTTTTTGTTCTACTTGCCCCATGATGAATTGAAATCTACTTGAAGTAATGGAATACTTGAATGACAAATAATTTTAATCACAAGACAAGTCCAATCTGATAATTAGCATTTGGCAAAACTGATTGCAGATGTGGATCCTAGGAAATCCTATAAAGATTGAAGGAAAAGAGTTCTCCAATGAGAGAGCAATTTATATCAGTAATCATGCTTCTCCCATTGACATTTTCCTCATTATGTGGTTGACCCCAACAGGGAGTGTTGGCATTGCAAAGAAAGAGGTGCATTCTCTCTCTCTCCCTTTCCTTCTTTTTATGGCACATTACTGGTTTAAACTATGTCAGAATTTTGATATGTACATATGTTTATAGGAGGCAAAAGTTGAAGATTGTAGAAGGCCCCCTTGTTCATATTTTCATTCCAACATTATTTTCCATAGATTAAGTGAACAAGATGAATTTGGCTTATGAGATTAATTTTCACAAATGGAATGTTTGTTTTATGCAGATCATATGGTATCCTCTATTTGGACAGCTATATATTTTAGCGAATCATCTCCGCATTGATCGTTCTAAACCTAGTACAGCCATTCAGTCCATGAAAGAGGTATCTTCCCCTTCCCCATTTCATCTATTATGCATTTTGTTGATGTTACTAAGTTATGTTCTTCTCGTCCTCAGGCAGTTCAGGCTGTTATAAACCACAACCTATCTTTGATTGTTTTTCCTGAGGGCACAAGGTCCAAAAATGGACGACTTCTCCCCTTTAAAAAGGTAATATTCAAACCATATTTGCTTATAATCTTCCTCAAGTCTAAGATGAAGAAGCATTAAACAAAAATGACAGTTGCCTTAATTTTGAGGTATCTGGGCAAGCTTGGCATGGCAGTTGGAGGCAGAGCATGACTTCTATATGATTGCTATGAGATCATTTTCTCCATCGTTGTTTCACATTGCTTATTCACTCTATGTCTTACCAAAGCAATCTCCATTACTTCCTTTCCTGGTCTACATTGCAGGGTTTTGTTCATCTAGCCTTGCAGTCTCGCCTTCCAATAGTTCCAATGGTCTTGACAGGTACTCATCTAGCATGGAGGAAAGGTAGCTTACATGTTCGACCAGCTCCTATTTCTGTAACATATCTCCCTCCGATAAAAACTGATAGTTGGACGGATGACAAGATTGATGACTACGTAAAACTGGTACATGACATATATGTTGAAAACCTCCCTGAGCCTCAAAAGCCTATTGCATCCGAAGACACAAAGAACAGTTCCTCATCATAATTTATGATGCCTGTTTCAAAAAAAATACATATATACATGCATATATATATATATATATATATTCATAATAATCATGTGTAACTTTGCTAATTCTCTCTAGCAATTGCTTGATCGAGTTCAATGTGCAATAGGCTTCATTGCCAATGGTCTTACATGATTGACATTATAATTTCTTATTCACCCAGTGTAGCATTTTGTTTTTGGTGTATGAATTGTTTATTGCATCATTAACTTAGATTGAGAGTTATTTTCCACTTGGGTTTGAGGTTTTTTTTAAGGTAGGATTTGGAGCTTTCAGATATGGACATGGGAGTGGTTTAGGGCAGGTTTTCAGTGGAAGCAACTAAAAAATATATGCATGAAAGTAGAGTATAAGCCCAATTTTCTTAACCCTCACTTCTTTGAACTTCTGATAATGCAGATCATCTACTAATTTTAAATACGACATGATAAAACAATACAAAAATAATATAAAAAAATACATAATACAATTTAAAATTCTAGCAAAATTCGTATATGTAAGATGTTACTTTATCTGTAAGTCGACGGTGTTTATATTATTATTATTATCTGCTGGCCCTTATTATCTGTTTGAAAATCATTCACCATTGTCATGAAATATACCTTCTTGACATGCCCCAGAGAATATATTATTCATGTAACGGATAAAATACTCTGTAGAAGCTTGGGTTGATATAGAAAATGATTTTGTTTTAATAAAAGAAGGCTTCAAGACAAAGGTATTTTGAATTTTGCTGACTCCAGATTTGTTTCTTCCCATTTGTTTTTAAGCTGTGATTCATACATATTGATTATTTAAATTAATCATCATAATCAAGGTCAAAGCCAAGGGATTAGAAACATTTTTACAGATCAAGCCAAAGAAGATTAAGAATCAATTTCAATGTTAATAAAGTATCAAACAGTTAATTAATGAGTTGTTAGTTTAGTGATATTGATGGTTACAAGTTCGAACCACTATCGTAACTTAGCTCTAGGGTTAACAGAATTAAGGACAAAACTTATATAAAATTTTTTAAGAGACGATTATGAAATTTTTTTAAAAAATGATCTAATAAAAATTTTAATAAAAAATTCAAATCAATAAATTAATAGAATTCAATATGAAAATTAATAATATATAGAATAATTATTAAAAATATTATTTATAATTCAAATTTACTTGATATTTATTTAACGGTAAAAATTTTATCAATATTTTTACTAAAAATATATATATATATCAATTTTTTAAAATTTTACATAATTTATATAATAAGATCTTTAATCTATGAATTTTGATTTTTTTTTATTTTTATTTAATCATTTCTAGTAACAAATTTTAGGAATTTCATCTAAAAAACTTCTTTTTAAGTATTTCCACAAAGCTAATAACTAATGGTACCCATTTTTAATTTGTTTTTATGGCTATCCTTATCCAAATGATTTGTGAATTAAATTATTTAGCTTTTTCTTTATTTTTAATAAAAAACATAAAGTTAGGACTTAAAAAATAATATATGGGTTCATAATTACAATAATTTCAACTACTAATACAACAAAATAGTAAAATTAATAACATATCATCAAAGTGTATATGAAATGGATAAGATCAAACTCAATAATACTTTTAAATCTTAATCCCATGAACTGGATAAGATCAGACTCAATAATATTTTTAAATCTTAATCCCAATTTCAAGTCAATTCACTTATTTCATTTTTATTTATTATTAAAATATTTTATATTATTTATTTTATTAATATTTTTAATAAAAATGTTAGAATAATATTTTTCTATTTAATCTTTCTCATTCTTTACAAAGACTGAAGTTAATACCTTTCTTTGCATTACTTTTTGTTTTTTTTTTTTAACCTGAATCATGTAATTTTTTAGTAGAATATTAAATTCTTAATCTTAATTATTAAAATATCAAAATATATCTTAAAATAAAATAATCAGTATAAAGGGGGAAAAAAAAAAAAGGTGAAACATGATTTCTTTGGACTTTGCGAATCTCCTAACGGGAGAGCTAGCAGCTATCTAAAAGAAAACTTCCCCACTGGCCTATTGCAAGCTAGCCCATCTTGAAGCAAGCTTTAGCCATGGCCCAACCATGGGTTGATCATCGGCCTGGACTAGAGTCTTCTGCCACCACCATAGCTTAGACTACAATTAAATATGAGTATTTGTATATTCGTATAATATAAAATATTAAAATTTATATATTTATATCATATTTTATATAAAAATTATGTATCATAATTTATATCGATATGAAAATATAAAATATATTTTTTATTTTATTAAATTTAAATATAATTATTATTAAAATTTTAAATCATATTAAATTTATATTTTATGTTTGTATTATATTTATGTCGTATCACTTTATCATATTTTAAATTATCAGATCTAATTACAACTCATGCATGCAAATTTTTTATACTATCATTATCATAACGAAAATAAATATCGGTAGACTGGTAAGTTGAACATGTTGCATGCATGCATTTTTCGTTTCATGTATTTCACTGATTTTGATGTTATAGTTTTTATCTTATAAAAAGGAGCTTTTGTTTCTGTCTTTGCCTTCCTAAAGGCCCATATCTTACATAATTTAAATCATTAGCTATTGCTTAAAGGTAGGGTAGGTGATTAGGTATTTTTTATGACTTTAATAAATTATTTTTCATGAGAATACAAAAAAAAATTATAAATGTTAGAATTTAAATTTTATATATATTAAATATCATTTTTTAAAATGTTATATGAACCAATTAATTTAACATTTTGACAAATAATGGGTATAAAAGTTATATCATTAAAAGTTATTAAAATTAATTGAACTCTTCAATATAGGCAATCCCTTTAATACATGGAAAGTTCTTTCCTTTTGTTTTTCACCAAGTACATTAAATGATGTAAATTTAAGTTACTTGAAATCATAGAAAGATGAAAGAAAGCAGTTAAAGATAAATGCTGAAAATTTTCTTAATATTTAAGTTTTGATGTTCAAATTAGAAATCGCAACGAGATGGGATAGGAAGGAGGAAATGTTAAAAAAGTAAAAGAATATGAAATATCTAAATAATATTTACATAGCCTTATTTATATTTATTTATAATTAAAGATGTGGGAATTGCCCACGATCAATCTTGTGATCAGGATGACTTGATAAGTTGAGTTTACGCGAACGTTAATCATCCATTCAAAAAGTGATAAATCAATATAAAGAGAGATCTTTTAAGTAGTTTGATGAAATGACCGAACTGATGTGATATTATACACATCAAGTCAATTGATATGTCAAATCAACTTAAAACAATAAATATTATTGATTAGTTGATAATCTTCAATGTAAAAAAAGATCATTTGCCCTTTGAACAAACAAAATATCTATAACACTTAAAAGAGCAATTTTTAACAAATATCAAAAGCTTAATAAAACTATCTTACAATGAAGGTCAAATGTTTGGGGTGGTAAAACTTTGAATGCAAAAGTACAATATTTATAAGAGATCAAAACCATGTAAGCCTAAAATCAAAGCTCATGCACAAAATTTTCTATAAAATCAACCTAAAAGGAACCTTGGACAGGCTCTAAATAATGGGTAATGGGCACCAATGTATCTTTCATCTTATTCAAAAACTATCCAAAAAGTAAGGTCTACAATCTACACTTTCTTATTTATTGCTTTCCACTAAAAGGGCACCAAAAGAAGAATTATGGGTGTTTTGGAACTTTTCTGAGAATTCTTTGTGATCTCCTCAATGTGTAATTGGGAGCTTAGGATGGAACTATTGTTATTAGGGATTAATAAATTATAATCAAGTACCCTATGATTTAATGCACTACTTAATATATGATTAGATCTAATAATTTAAAATATAATATGATAACGTGATATAAATATGATATAAAAATAAGATACGAAAGTGATATGATTTAAATTTTAATAATAATTAAATATAAATTTAAAAAAAATAAAAAAATATTTTATATTTTTGTGTTGATATGAATTGTAATATATAATTTTTATATAAAATACGATGTAAATATATAAATTTTAATATTTTATAAGATATAAATATACAAATCATTAAATTTATGTATAATCAATGATTTTAGAAATCAAAATTCAAATACTCTTTTTTCGAATTAAAAAAAAAAAAACAAAGTTCATATGGTCAAATTGTTGATGATTTGGAAGCTTGTAATTTTTCTTTGTATTGGTCATGGTGAGCAGTCCCCACGTGGTAATATTCATGGGAATAGTGAATTGCAATCATGTAAGCCACACATATCAAAGGGCAACTATTCATTGACGACAAAAAGCTTATGATCGAATGTCCATTGATGATTCTAATCAAAGTGATACTATAGGGGTAGAAATTAAAAATTGACACCATTGTCAAATCAAACTTGTGAAACTCTTGGCATTAATGACTCAACCCTCAACATCACATGAAACTTGGTAGTTCAAAAAAATGGGATTAAAGTTAGAGTTTAGACTTTTAGACTTTTAATATCAAAATCAATGGACCCACAAAACAAAAAGAAAAAGATTTTAATTTGAAGGTTAACTTCATTAATTAATTAAATTTTAATATCTATAGTTTTTTATTTTTAAATTATGATCTTTTTTATATGAAAAAAAATTAATAGACCTGATAACATTTATGAGTGAAAAAAATTTGTAAAAATTAAAAATTGGTTTAAAATTATAATGTTCGATTCAATTCAGATTTTTTTTTATTTTGATTTGGATCAATTTCAAATATTAAATGTATATATTAAGTTCAGATTAAATTTCGTATTAAGATGTAAAATAAAAAATTGAACTAAACCAAATTATATATTTTTATTAATTTTTATATTTTTTAAATTTTTATAAAATAAAAATAATTATTTTATATATAAATCTATTAAATATATTTAAAAAATTTATTAAAATAATATAAAATTTAAAAATTGATAAATCGAATTGAATCAAATCGATAAAATTTGATTTGAATCGGATATGATCGATATAAAAAAATTTATTCAAATTTACATTAAATTTTAAAAATAAATAATATTATACATTACTCAAAAAATTTAAATCAAATATAATCCAATCCAATTTGAATCATTATCAATCCTTTAGAATCCACGTGGATTTAACAACAGAATGTCCACAAAATCCCATGGAAACCCACTCGATACGCATATTTTCATGTCTGATCAGAATCTTGATTGTACCAAACCAAAATGTAAGACAAGAACCCCTTAAATTAGAGTGTTACCCGCAAAAACTACGGTACAAATTTGATTAGTTTAAGGGTTAATTTGCTTTGGATTACTTACATTTGGATCTCACCTGCTTATTCAGACAATGACTGATAGTATGATATTTACATTTAAAAAGTTAAAACATACATAGAAATAGGATGCAAAGAATAATTTAATTGATTAGATTCGATTAAGCCCTTGATGCTATTTAAAATATAAACTTCGAGAAGCAAATTGCATATTTGTGTCATAACTTAGGGATCGGAGCAAAATTTTTATTTACATTTAATAATTTATATAGTTATATTGTATTTATTTTATATTAAATATATAAAAATAAATATTATAATATTATAATTCATAATCACACATTAAATATAAAATATATTTTTTATTTTTATTAAATTTATATAATTTTTATTAAAGTTTTATCTATATCCTAATTTGGAGGCTGGAGCAATTAGAGGTAAGAAAAAAAAAATTAAAAAATAATTTAAAATTGTAGTATTCAATTAATTTGAATCAAATTTTTTATTCGATTTGAATATTAAATGTATATATTAAGTTAAGATTAAATTTTGAATTGAAATATAAAAAATTAAAAAATAAATTAGATTGAACTAAATTATATATTTTTATTATTTTTTATTTATATTTTAAAATTTTATAAAATAAAATAATTATTTTATAATAAATCTATTTAGATCTATTAAAATCCTATTAAAACAATACATAAAAAATAAAAAATAATAAAATTTTTAAACCTATAAATTGAATCGAATAAAATCGATAAAATTAAAATAGAATAAAATTAATTTTAAATAAAAATTAATTTGAATTTAAATTAAATTTTAAAAATTTATAATATTATGTATTATCTAAAAAAAATCAAATCAAATTTGAATTGATCTAAACTATTATCACATTTAAAAACAATTTATTTATCTTAATTTTACTTACTAAAAAAAATCAAATACAAAGTATTAATTTATTTGAAGGGTTAATTAATTAATATTAGATCTATATCTAAGAGAAATGGCCATAATATTATTCAATAGTATTTATTTTGGCTCGAACATCAAGCCAGCCCATCTGCGTGCAATTTGTCGCTTATAAAGATGCAAAGAACACAAAATTACAAAAACGAAGGTTGATGGATATTATGATCAGGGTCGACTTCCACGTGTAACTTACACATAAAGCCACGTCGATTTCCCTCGGATGCCTTTCCGAAACAGGACTAAATAATGCAAATAGTAGATCTGCGGAAGCCAAATCCTACAACAAGGAGATTTCTGAAAGAAACTGTTGAAAGCTGGTGGACATGGGTTTCCAAATTGCCATTTTTCATTGTACTTTGTAAATGAGTCACATGTCTTTAAGGAAGTGTCCTCTCACTGTTAAAGAACATGGAAGTTGGTACATCAATCTGTGTCCAAAAGAACAAAAAAAAAAAATCAATGAAGTTGACATTTCGAAATTAATAGTTTAATAAAGCATGATGTTTTTTTTTAATTAGATATATAAATTAGATAGGAGATCTAATGGTAGATTAGGAACTTAAAAAAATTTTAAAAATTATCTAATTATCACATATATATATATAAATTATTTAATATATTGAGAGTGAAATTTTTTAATTTTATAAATAAAATTAAGTTAATAACAAATATTTATTTTTTAAAATTAATTTGTTAAATATATAAAAATATATATCATCATTTTAATCTCGTTTATAAAATTAAAAAAAGCTATAATAAGTGTATTTGATAATTATATATATATATATATATACACACACTTTTTAAGATTAAATCATTAGAGTATAAATCATGCATACATTATTAAATTAAATATTTTGACTGTATTTATTATATTTTTTAATAAAAGAATATTTTTAAAATTTACATTTATGCTTTGAATTTAAACTACATATTATAATATTATAATTTTTAAATTTTATACATATTTAATATAAAATAAATATAATATGAATATATGAATTATCATATTTAGTCGTTAGCAAAACTAATAGATCTTTGACAATAAACTCATGGCTAAAATATTACGAAAGTCACTAAATTATTTTATTTATTTTTAAATAATTTTTTATATTTTTATTATATTCAAATAAATTATTACTCTTTAATTTGAATTCAAATAAATTTTTATTTCAAAAATATTGATTTATACTAATAGTTTATTTATATATAAATTAAAGGTTAATTATTTATTTATATATAAATTAAAAATTAAAAATTTATTTAAATTAAAATTAAAATTCAAAAATTAAAAATTTATTTAGATATAATAAAAATATAAAAATTTATTTAAATAAAATAATAAAATTCGATGATTTTTCTGTTACTTTAAACTAAACTCATATATCTATTCTTTATTATCACAAATCACCATAATTATAAAATCTTTTACCAAAACCCCTCTGAAACGAGGTCGTTCAATTCCCCCAATTAAAAATTAAAAATTTAAAACGTGTCTCTGCAACTTAATCATGACTCACTAATGATCCCGCTCCTGCAAAGCCGTGTCATTGTCGCTCTAAAACGGCACCGTATCTTATATCAAATTCCCAGTATACGTTGACTGTGTAAAAATACGGTAAATGTATTACTGTATTTATATACACATCTGGGATTTGTCCTTTTCTCCGTTTCAGATACGAGCAAAGAAAAAACCATAAAAACACTCTCTCAATTCTCTCTCAGCTCAGTTTTTCTCTCTGTTTTCTTATTATTATTATTATTATTATATATATATTTTTTTGCTTTGGATTGTTTTCTTTTTCTTTACAAAGTTGGAGCTTTGGGTTTTTGGTTTGGAATGTTGATGGAAGAGGTTTGGGTTTGAGAGGGATGAAGGTGACGGGAAAAGCGAGTTTACCGGCGACTTTTTCGGGGAGGAATCAGACGGAAGTGGATCTCAAGCCGACGACGAAGAGGAGAACGTGGAACACGAGGTGGAGGCGGGTTGGTGCACTGGTGGTGGGGAGAAGGAGCAGGCCGGAGACGCCGTTATTGAAATGGAAGATGAAGGAGAGGGAGAGAGAAAGCGTGTGGAGTTGAGGAGGAGCTCGAGGAGGAGGATAGTGGCCGGAGAGATGTTGGTCGTGGACGACGGAAGAAAGGAGCTTCGACGGTGTCCTCGAGGAAGCTTGCAGCTGGATTGTGGCGGTTGCAGTTGCCGGAGACGGTGACGCCTCGTTGCGGAGAGAGGAGGAGGGATCCGTTTGGGTTTAAGGTGAGATTTTTAACGTTATTGTGGCTCAAAGATCAGTGCTTTTCTGCTTCTTTCTTTTGTTTATCCCCTTTTTATTAATGAGAATGATGTGATCAAAAGTGTGATTTTGAAGGGATTATTTTGGATTTTTTCTTTATCAAAATTGTTACTTTATTGCTTAAAAATGAAGTTTTAAGCGTTGATAATGACACTAATGATGATCTTTAGAATGCCACCATTGTTGATTGTCTTATATTTTGATGTTTATAATGCCTTAGATTTTGTCTGCATGTCAAAGAAATGTATCTTTCAACACTTGCTAAATGTAATTGATTCATACGATTTGGTACCAGAAAGTTTCTTTTTTGATGCATTTATCATGTTCTAACTTTGTCATCATTGAATGCTATGGTATGGTTTTATTTTTCTAATTATTAGAGGCTTTTGTGAGCATGGTTTTACAGGATTTGTATGGATATTTTCTCGGTAAAAGGTTATACTATTCGTCGGTATTTACGATTTGCTTGATTCTCAATGAATACATTTGACAATTTGTTTAAATTACATCTGAAAGTTGTGCTGTCTACTCTGTCTTTATTGATAGTTTTGCTCTTTTTTTCTTGATTGATCAGTTGTATTTAAGCATTACTAGTTTGAGTCGTGATTTTGGACATTTTGAGTTCATTACATTGTAATTTCCTGCAGCCTGGTAATGATTTTATGGGTGTCCTATTTCCTTATCATCACGAGGACAAAATTTATTGTTCAGATACAAAGGATCCGTCACGGAATCCTGGTTCTGTCTCTGGCACAAAGAATGGCCTCTTGCATAAGGTATGCTTGCTTCAATGAGCTCCTTAACTGAACCTTCAACTTTTTGTGACCTGATCGATATGGAAAAGTTGAATGGAAATCGCATAGGAAACCAAACCTTTGTCATCTCACTCATGTGGCACATGTGCTATGCTGCATGTGAGATCCACCTTTGGTGGTTTCTTTAAGTGTGATTAGTTATGTTCCATTTTGGTGATTTTGTAAAAGAAAAAAAAAACCGTTTTTTGCTCTTTTTGGCATTTGATTTTTACCAAAGCTGAAGGCTTGGTCCCAAATAAATGCAGTATTTAATTTAGTATTTATTGGTATGAAAATTTAATTGCCTGCTGGACAGATATATTATTAGTCTATTAAAACCTTAACGCTATCATTGTCTATCAGAGATTCTTGACAAATCTGGGCAACTTAGACGGGAAAGAATAGAAATATGGATTACTTGCATTTATTAGTACTTGAGTCAATGTGGTTTTCGTTCTATCAATTTAATGAACAATTCAAGAATGAAAAAAAAAAGCTGTTTGTGAGAAAAACTTAAATTATGCAAAATGAGGGCTGTGTTGCTGTTTGTTTGCTTAGATTCTTAAATTTATTCTCAAACATGCTTGTAGCTTGCTATAATACATGAAAAAACAAGGGAAGGGTGCGCACTCTGTGTATAGATTTCTTTATTTCCGTAACTTTTAATTATTTCTTTACTCATTTAATCTTAAGCTGTTTTTCTTATTTTCAAGATTGAGTCTTCAATTCAACTTTCAAACTCTGGAATGGAGGAAGCAACAAAGTGGGATCCTGTCTGCTTAAAAACAACAGATGAGGTATGGCAAATTTACAGCCACATGAAGCATATTGACCAACAAGTAAGTGCAGTATCAATTGTTTCTGCCCTTGAAGCTGAGCTAGAGCAGGCTCGAGTTTGCATTGAGGAGCTTGAGACTGAGCGCCAGTCCTCAAAGAAGAAACTTGAGCACTTCTTGAGGAAAGTTAGTGAGGAAAGAGCTGCATGGTGGAGTAGAGAACATGAGAAAATAAGTGCGTTTGTTGATGATGTTAAAGCTGACTTGAATCAAGAAAAGAAAAATCGCCAGAGGCTTGAAATTGTCAATTCCAAATTGGTGAATGAGCTGGCTTCTGCCAAGTTATCAGCAAAGCAATATATGCAGGGCTATGAAAAGGAAAGAAAGGCCAGAGAACTAATTGAAGAAGTATGCAATGAGCTTGCTAAGGAAATTGGAGAAGACAAAGCTGAAGTGGAAGCAGTAAAGAGAGATTCCATGAAGCTTCGAGAGGAAGTTGACAAGGAAAGAAAGATGTTGCAGATGGCTGAGGTCGGGCGTGAAGAACGTGTTCAGATGAAGCTCATTGATGCTAAGGTAGCACTTGAAGAGAGGTATTCGCAGATGAACAAGCTTGTAGCAGATTTGGAGACTTTTTTAAGGTCAAGAACTGGAACTCTGGATGTGAAAGACATGAGAGAAGCAGAATCACTTAGACAGGCTGCAATGTCAGTTAATGTCCAAGAAATCAAGGAATTTACGTATGAGGCCCCACATCCAGATGACATTTTTGCTGTTTTTGAAGAAGTAGTTTTAGCTGAAGCCAATGAAAGGGAAATCGAACCATGTATTGCATATAGTCCTGCCAGCCATGCCTCAAAAGTTCATACGGTGAGTCCTGAAATGAAAATAATAAAAAAAGACAGCATTCTAAGACATTCATATGTGTATGTTGATCAGAATGATGAGATAGAAGAAGATGAGAGCGGGTGGGAATCTGTCAGCGATCTTGAGGATCAGGGCTCAAGTTATTTGACGGAAGGGAGCACTGCATCTGTGAACAACAATTGTCGGAACAGCAGTTTATCGGGAAGTGGAACCAAATGGGAGGAAAATGCATGTGAAGATACCCCAATCACAGAACTTAGTAAAGTTTGTTCGTTGCCTGCTAGACAGTCAAAGAAGGTGTCATCCATAGCAAGGCTTTGGAGATCATGCCCAAATAATGGAGAAAATTACAAGATAATGTCAGTAGAAGGAACAAATGGCAGGCTTTCAAATGGAAGGAAGTCTAATGGGAGTATCATATCCCCTGATCAAGGGTCAGGTAAAGGTGGGATCAGTCCCCAGGACTTGGTGGAACAGTGGAGTCCATCTGACTCTAGTCATCTGCACATAACGAGAGGAATGAAAGGGTGCATTGAATGGTGTCGTGGTGCACAAAAGACAAGAATGGAAAGTCAGAAGGTTCAATTGCGGCATGTCCTTAAACAGAAGATTTAGAAGTAGATGGTGATTTCAATGGCCAAACCTATTCATCACGGTAGCTGGATGTGCCCAACCGAAATAAGTAGTAATATATTCCTCAGACATTGGGCAACTTCTGCTGCCAGTTCAAAATTGGTTAAAAGTTGAAAGAGCATGTGAATGCAGACACCTGATTGGTCTCGTGGAGTTATTGATTCTCTGGTCCTTAGCCCATGCTATGCTGAGAACTCTTTTTCACCCCTTCTGCTGGTGTCTGTAGGCAATGCTCCTGATGAAACAGCTGGACCATCATCTCCTTTGATCTGTAGTTGTCATTCGCTTTTAATCGAGAAAGCAATGTATGCCATATTTGTACTGTATCCCTATAGGATCCGAGGGTATCAAGGATAACAAATTCACGGTAGACTGAAATGATAACATTTTCCTTCGAATTTCTCATGGATAAATCATAAAATAGAGGACCACAAAATAGAATATTTATGTATCCAAGACCCTTGTGTTCATCAATTATGGAAAAATGATTGAAAAATGATCAGTCAAAGTTCATATGATCTTCCTTTTCTATTGCCAATAATTGTTTTGTTGACATAAACTATTTCTTCTTGCATGATTCACAGTTCACTTGCCTGCATGACAAATCGAATCATCAACTCTTCTTTACTAAGCTCCAAGTACAACGTGAAAGTATATAAAGAATCAGATAGTTCTAGCTTCTTCTAATGTAACTCACGGTATGATTGTACATCCAAGATTGGATGTCAAACGATAATGGATAAACATGCTAGCTCTTTGCAAACTACACTTTTGCTTAATACAAGCCCTCTGATCCCTGTTGCACATCTTCTGCACTGATAGATGATGCTTGGGGTTTCCATGCATCTTCTTGCAGGTGCTCAAGGAAATCCATCACCATGTTATCAGTCTAAAGAGCTCCAAAGGGAACCTCATCGCCTGCAACCTAACCCAAATGACCGCCTTGGGGCGTTACTATCAACATGCAGTTTGGATTCCCCTTAAACATCAGAAAATACACTTCGTTATTTATGAAGTTAATGGATAGACGAAGAGAAAAAAAGGCCAAAATATGGTCCTATGACACTGTGATTGAGATATATACTGAAGCAAGTTGGCAACAAAACCTATCAGGACTTTCTGATCAGAAATATTTGATGTATTTTCCATTTCCAAATCAATCAGGCTTTGAGGTATTTGGGTTAGAGTTGGATTGAAGGTTCAGGCCGATGGTTTCAGTATCATGTAAAGGGGCACAAGCAGTTTGGAACTGGAATTGGCCTCATTTTGGATGCTGCATGGATGGAGAAGCTTATCATCTTTGCTGATTAACTTAAACATTCAGTAAAGAGTAGAATATGGCTCAATGACACAAGATCACCCACTAAATTAACTTGATATCTTACTGAGGAGTTCCTCAATAGGAGCAATCGGATCATTTGCAGCCTGACAACCACCAGAAATTAATCAAGTTCGTAAAGAATTACAGATGCTGCAATCTCTCTTTAACATAATTCTAAAACTTTTACAACCAAATACAATCATTAACAAGTGCACAAATGGTTACCTGAATGCAAAGCAAAGGAATCCAAACATGTTGTGTGATATGACAAGTACATGAATTTGAGTAATAGTCATCCACTGACTTGAATCCCAATGACACTGCAAGGTGTTAAAGGAAGTAGTCCAGTTTAGTTGATGAGTGTGCCATCGAAAAACAAATTGTATGCACAGTAAGGAAAAAGGAGAGCAAAACTTTTTTGATATATGAATAACATACTGCGAATTATTGCTTCATCATATTCCCGGACAGTTTTAGGATTCAAGCCTACTTGGACATTATATTCATCTTCTATATCTTCAAAGAGGGAAGCATATCTGCAATTATAGAATAATTCTGGTTATACAGTCCTCAACAGGATAACTTCAAATTTTAATGCCATTCACAGTAAAAATAAAAGGAATCTCAGGAATAATTACTTCGAGAAAATTTTACAAGACCTCCCCTAAGTGCTCTGTCATAAATATTGTTGAAGCGGAGGTTTTCATCTGCAATGACTAAATTGAAAGGAATGCACAGTGATGCAGCACCACAGAGAGGGCAGCTTTTGAACTCCTACGGGCAAGAAAATGACAAACTCATACATGAGGCAGAAGGCATTGTATGATTTAAAGAGAAAAAAGGGATAAAAATGGCGAAGCCCGGATAAAAATCCTCTTCTGTTTGATTAACTACTGTAGCATATGATTAACAAACAAGAATTAACAAGATATATTGGTGACATGAAAGAAAGCAGAATGTTAGTTATGTTACCTTTCCCAAGTATTTAGCAAGGATATTCCCACCTAGTCACCAACCAACATGAGCTACTACATGACATGTATCGCTTGTAAATGAAGCTGAATGAAGCTGCAAATCAGAGTCATGAAAAAAATGTCAAGAGTACTTGAATTGGCATCTCAATTTATTAGCTCAATGATTGTATCAAAGTCACAGGTAAAAAACACAGGACAAAATACAAATGTCAACAACATGTCTTTGACAGCCGTAGTTCTCTGATTTCATAAATGTCTATCAATTCCACATTGGAATTCTTGCAGCCAAGCCTACCAGAACATAATCCTATTGCTGATATCTTTTTTTTCCTTTTTCTTTTTTCTTTCGATTTGAGGGAATGGAGATTGGAACCTTGCTATTTAAACAAAGAATTGTTCATCAATCACCGAGGCAAATGCTAACATAAATTTAATAACTTTCCTAGCTGTGCAATGCAGATCACTGCAAACCATACATGATCTTGAATTAAAATCGACTCCAAAGTCCAAAAAAATTGCTTGAAATTAGAAATTTGTACTAACAGTAGTATAATACCTAAGGAGTGGCAACAGGGCTATCTCGACAGCCCCAGCTATTGAACACCACAACCCTCCAACCTCTAC
Source organism: Durio zibethinus (assembly GCF_002303985.1). Next base: position 7,594,922 of record NW_019167871.1, on the reverse strand, counting down.
GCCTAGCTTTCTCCAACATATGCTCTACATTTGAATCCTGACTCCCTCCTGTTAGTCCTGGCTGCATATTCAATTTCAACAATCCATCACAAATTCACAATCATTCAAATTTTTCCACCAAACAAACAATCTAATGAAACCTGTAAATTTTACTCCTTTCATTAATTAAGCAAAAGGGTATCTAAAAAAAGTAACGCATGCAGTTAGATGCTACATTGGAGAGAAGAGATATATATCAACAAACCAGCAAAATGAGGATGGGAAAGTCAGCAGGCAAGCTGCGGTGGTCGTCACTGACCCAGTCCAAGGCTATGATGCCGTCGTCTTAGGTCCGGAGGCACTGACGGCGATACCACGAGGAATTTACAGAAAAAGGCGGCGAATACGGTCTCAACATGGCGATTCCAACCAATGATAGGAAAAGGCTTGTAAGGAAGGTGAAGGCTTTTGAAAGCAGGGAGAAAACTATCAACAGCTCCACCAGTAATTTCAAGTGAAGGGTGGTGGTCTGGCATTGCGGTGGTTGTCACGGTGGCTGCTCTGACACGGACGTTGGTGGTGGAGAGGGGTGATTTTTGGTAGTGGTGATGGTGGATTGGAGGTTACAGACAGGGTAGCTCTTGCCATTTTGGAGTAGTCTAGATTCTTTTAGTTTTTGAAAGTTTGTTTTCCTAGAAGTGAAAAAGCTATGGCTGTCAAGACAGAACATAGATTCTTTTGTCTTGGATGCTATGTACATAGATCTATCTACTTTGGTTTTTCATGGGAAATGGGAAACGATGGAATCATTGACCACATGATTACCATTTTGCCACGTTTTTATTGCATGGGGAACTGAGAGTTGGGACATGAAAATGACAAAGAGTGGATTTGTTCGTTTTCACAGCTGGTCCGTACTTCATTGGCTATTTTTTGAATTTTTTTCCTTGGAAATGGACCAATCAATACTTCATTTTGATGAATTCCATGTGAAAAAAACACCAATCAGGACTTCTTATTTTTGGACATTTGTTTGAATTTGAAAATTTTTTAGCCTTTACCTTGTACTTTTGATAGGGTTCTAAATTACAAGTTCTAGGGTAGCTTATGTTGGAAAGGGCTCCTATAGCTTTCAAAGAGGGACATCCATAGTAAGTTGAAATTAGTCCAATTTACCATCTAGAAGGATCGTTTTTCTAGATTCGAATAGCAAATGGTTATTGAGTGCAAGTTTAATCAGTGATTTTTTTGTTAAAATTATCTCAAATATATGATTTAAAATTTACATATTCTTCAAATATATGATTTAAATTTTATGATCACCTTATCTTTATCTTTGACTTATTCAATCATATAATAAAAAATTATATCTAATAATTCGTATTATCATATCGTATAAAATATTATATTTATATTATATTTTATACAAAAATCACATCATAATTTATATAAACACGAAAACATAAAATATAATTTTTTTAATTTTATTAATCATATTTATAATTTTTATAAAATTTTAAATCATATTATTCCTTAATTTTTTATTCGTATCATGTCTCGTGTCATTTTAAATTATAAGATCTACAAAAAAAAAAAAAAAAACTAACAAACCCCAACGAGACTCACCTCATGGTCAGAATCCCACAGTAGAATCGTAAAAAGTTTTGGCCTTCATGTCATGATGGTTGGTGTCTTTCTTTTAAGGTTACCGCCATTGAATAACTTATGTCATGATGATCGTGTTGAGATATAACCCACTTCGTACCATTGCCAGCAATGGTGATTTATATGCTAAAACCTGATGGCATAGTTCTAAAATCGTTATGTCTTATGTAAGACACCCTTCCTGATGATTGGAAGAAGACAATCCCTTCACTATCCCCTTGGCTTATTTTCTTCGAGAAAGATGGCGTTTGCTCCTCCAGGACATGGTGACAAGTTTTCTAATAAACTTACCTCCATCTTTATCGAGCTGCGATATTTGCTATTCAAAGAATGATTGGTTGGTAATGTCTGGAAATATAACTTCTACATTCATGTTTAATCCGTTTACTAAGCAAATCGTCCCATTTCCAAAAGAAAACAATGTCAAGAGGGAATAGACCTACAATTTAAATATAATAACATTCATGAACGATACGTGAATAAGACAATGACATTTTAAATACATATTTATTATAAACATAATGACACAAAAATATGCTATCGATGTTTAAAATTCCGTTAAATGTCCAAGTATCTATATATGAAATGCTTCTAAATAAAAAAAAATATACTTTTTTTTTTTTTATTTATAATACGAATTATGAATGTATTTCGTTAAATTTGTATAGATCATATATGATTTATATATTTATATGATAAATATACGAATATCAGGTTTAGGAGGGAGAGAGTGGCTGATATTTAACCCCAAACCTATGACTTTTCATTGCTAAATTCTTGAAGCTTAGTCCTAAATGATATTTTCCTTTCATTATTCCATGAATCTAAGTGGATGCTTTTCATTGGTATGCCAATTCCACAAGAAAACAGTGAGTACTGTCATTTGGCACAACATCAATTCTACAACAACAGTTTCCAAGCTAAAAAGGACAACCTGATTTGTTTTTCAAGAATGTATGAGATGACTTATTAACCAAATGAAACAAGTTTTATGAACTACTTATGAAAGAGCTTACTAAAATAAAATGCATCTCCAATTTTTCTGCCCACACCTTTTTCTATCATCTATATTCTTGAAAGTTCACATGGCCTGTTGCTTGAGCATGCTCCACAGCCTCCTAAAGAATCATTGAGGTAACTTATGTGAGAAGCATGGTATTTAATAAATCAAGTAAAGCTAGATGAAAACATAGAGAAATTTTGAAGCTAGCATGAATTATGGAAATGCAAAATGACCTTCTGGCCGACCAACCCAATTTGGCACACGGCACATCGCAAAGTGAAGTTGGCAGTGTCAGTGTATCTCCTCTTCCTAAAAAATAAGCAGATGAAATTATACGAAATCGGTTGAGGTCAAAAGCTCATTGCCCAGTCAAGAGATGCCCAAGCAAACTAGCAAAGAAATAAAGAACAAAACCAAAGAGGCGATCATCTGAGCGAAGTTTACATCCTTAGTAGATATCAATTAAAAAGGTCAAAAGACAAAAGGGGAACTAAGCTACAGATTTATTTGTTAGCTCTGTTTCGTATAGGCTTCGATATCAAACCTCTAATTATTTGAATACTGTCCCTATAAACAGATATGATATAAAAACTAAAAATGCTACCTTTGTTGATCTCTAACGAGATTCAGTGCAAGGCCTTCAACTCGCCCAATTGTTCTATCCATCCGTACAGAAAATATAGTCTGATCAAACTCCTCAGGAGCACCCTCAAACGGAGACATCTGTTGATACAACACCCAAAAACCAGAAAACCATTAGCATAAGGGGAGGGGGAATGGCAGCAAGAATTAATAAGAATGAAAACATTAGGGAAGGAAGAAAACACGAGCAGCTTCTGCAATGTCTAGTTAATAGTTATAATTTCATACAGATTCACTCAAAGTTGCCTTTTTAACAATTTACTATCAGTGTATGTTCACAAAAATGCAAAATCGCATGGATATAATCATGTATATTTCAATTATCCTTGATTGTAGAGGAAAAAATGCAAGAAGTAACAAATATATTTTTTCGAAACTCCTAAAATACAGTTGCTAATGCCTTCTTAGTATCATTCATCTAGTTTCTCAACAGCAACAAATTGGTCACAAAGCAACATACCGCCAAAGCATCATAGTGGAGACCATCATAGATCAGCATGACTCTTTCAAAATAGTTCCTTTCCTGTAAAACGGCGAGGGGGGAATAAGCATAGATAGTGACAAGATGACTACAGACAAATGCACAGTGAAGACATCAGCAGCTCGAACCTGACCATACAAATCACAACGAGATGTCTGAATATCATATGCTGCAATTTCTCGTCCATAATAATCTGCTAATATTGAAAGCTCAATGGCACCTTCATAACAGAACATAACATGATATAGCAGGATCAGTTGATTAATTAACCTGAAGAATGTCCTAGTAATAGATTCTGATAGAATGAATAACTAGAAGAATGACCATTATAGTGACCCATTATGGTCTTGTCGACATGGAAGAGTTAAAAAATTCAACAAACCTCCCCACTTTTCTGAGTCAAGAATCCATGAACAATACTCTGCATTTGGCTTTCCAAGAAATGCCTCAGAATATTTTATCGGATCACTTGCCACTGTTGCAGCTATAACCTTCGAACAGTCATCAATCACACCAGGTCAAGAAAATAAAATAGCATTCAAAAAAAGTAAGGATGAATGGTCCTGTATCAAAAATTTATCCATGCACATAGGTTTCCGCAAGTTGATCTGTCGATCTATTTTGGCATGCAGATGCATGTAGCGTATAATGATAACAATTGAATATGTTAAGATTATCATACTTCCCACACATGCATCAGAGATTATGGTAATAATACAGTTAGCAGAACAAAGCTAAGCACGAACTTCCTGGTTTGTAATAGAAAGAAATCACTCAAAAGCCTTATTAATAGCTAAAAGATCAAAATAAGCTAAATATGGTAATGCAAATACGAGATGATTCGCACCATGTTTCATACAAGCCATCTATCATCTTAAAAATTTTCCATTACAGCCCCAGCCAAACTCGTTAGCGAACCTACATATAAAGCTTCCTATTTTGTCATGTGTATAAATCCTCCTTACATAATCCTAACGCATTCTCTTACATGGCAATATATAAATGCTAGAATAGACTAGTTAACATAAACTGCATATGAAGTTTAAATTTTGATCTCTAATTACTATGCAAGAACAGAATAAAGTAACTTAAAGAACTACGTAAACTAAATGTGTTGACAACAATGATTGAGATGATATAGATAAGAACCTGTCTCAACTCCGGAGCCTTGCTCTTGTCATGGTCCATAACATACCTAAAAATGAGGAAACATAGAAAAACAATCTAAAATAAACAACAATCAATCCAAGCAAACTAATAACAAATTAAATTGGCAAGTTAACCATCTGGTTGTTTATAAGCTTACCCAACGGCGTTGAATAGGCAGCTGTTGTCTGAGGGGATGACCCTTCTAACGATAATATCTTCCATTTTCCAATATTACACTTGAAAAACCCAAACACAAAATTAACTTGAATCATTCATATGAATACATATAACAAATATACAGCCCTCACACTAAGGTAATGGCAATAGCTATGCAACTGGTTCCTTAGATTCAAGAAAATTGTTAGAAAGGGGAACAAACATGAGCAGATGAAACACAGAATAGAAGATTCATCAAGTTTACATTAACATGATCCCATTAAATTGTCTTAAGCAATTAACCAGAATCTATGATAACAATATATATTTTAAAAAAAAAGATGGATGAAAAGATGATAAGATTGTAGGGGCAAGAAAGAACCAGCAGAAACATAACAAAGAATCAAAAGTTTGACAGTTCAACAAAAAAGAATTCAACAAAATCTAAAACCAACCCAGATGCAAACACCTACCAAAAAATAGAAATGACCCAAATTAAGAATCAAATAACCAAAAAAGAACTTCAAAAAAACCCAAGAACAGAATTTTATCACACCAAAAGAAATGACCCCAGATCTAGAATTAGAACCAAGAATAACTTTAAAAAGAAGAAGCTTAAAAGATAAAAAAAAAAGGACCCCACAAAAAAGTATAGTAATTATATAAATAAAATACGAAAAATATGAGAAATTTAAACAAGGAAAATCTTACCGTTTCTTGGTTTTGCTTCTTGAGCCTTAGTCGGTGAGAAAAGAAAGGACTTTTCTTTCTTTTTTTTTTTTTTTTTGTTGGTTTGGTGATTGGTGTTATGGGTAAAAGCCTGAAGCTTTTTGATGTTCCCGTTTAAGGCGGTCACCGTAAGCTATACGTAGTGTTGTAGATGCTGGCCCCCTCCCCTGTCTTGTCGCCCTTGGCCCTTGGTCCCCACCTTTTCTGGAAACTCTGATCTTTGAATTAAAAATCCATGATTCAAGAAAATGCTTTGTTATTTATTTTTATAAGGCAAATGCATTTTATAGAAACAAAATCATTGTTTTAACTTTCTTTGAAATAAAAATCATTTTTTGCATCTAGCAAAAAAAATTTAGAAACCTAAATAATAAGATTTACAATATATTTATTAGAAAGGAAAATTTACTTTTAAAATATTTAATCTCAATTGCATATAAAGATTAATATAATAATTTAACAAATTTTTTATTTTTTCTTTCTTTGAATAGTTTTAATATGCTATCAATTTTGAATTATCAATGGCGTCTCTCATAACCAAAAAATGAGGTCTTTCACTAGTTATTCTTTGTAAATTGAAATTTTTATATCAAATTAAAGGTTTAAGTTAGTGAGATACATATATATATAATATCAAATATTATAGTTTATTCGAATCCATTAAAAAATTATAAAAAATAATTTTTCATAAATTTTTTAAATTTCATAAAAATAAATTTATTTAAATTTATTAAAAAAAATGTTCGGAATCTATTTCTCTTTTCAAGTCTTAATCAAGTTCACTTGTGCAATTAGAATTGACAGCCAAATTCAAAAAGGACAAGACTAAACTCTGAAAGCCCAGTTTCCTGCCTCAATCAACTTAACTTTTTCAGCACAAACTTCCTTTCATCATGCTTTGCAGCAGTGCATTCGATTTCAATATTGGCATCTAATATATCACGAGTCAAAACTCAATCTCTATATTTACATGACTCAAAGATTTAGATATACACTCATTCAAAATTTAGACAGACTTAATTATTATGATTTTCACCTTGTGAAATATTATCCATTTTAATTTTTTAAATCTCACGATTTTATCACAAAAAAAAAATAATGTGAACCTTTTTATACTTTAATACCCCTTTTCATATTTGATATGGAATAAAAGTACCATGTTTACTCCTTTTTGAAATGCTTGGCGTGATATTCTCCTTAACTCAATTTCATGACACTCTCATCACAGAGACTGATCACGCTATCTACCTCTCTTGAGGCGCTTATCGTGGATCGAACAGTTTAGGCCTGCTTTGATACCATAATGTCACGGCTACGCATTTCTTATTCTAAAATCACGCGTCTGAGTGACACCAAGACTACTCATAGTCAAGATCGACCTTTCTCGAGTCCATTTTCCCATGGACAAGTTAATAGATCCTTCAAGCTGCACATTAGTGAGCCTTTTCTGACTCAGACCCCTTAAGGGCACATATTCCCAAACTTGATAAGAAAGAACTCAACTCCTAGCAATATTTTAGTCCATGATTTTCATGGTAGCCTCGAGCACCCATCTCAGCACGCAAGGCTTAAGGTCCCTAGCATCGACCCTTGAATTTTTATAAAAGTGCACAGTCTCGGTTCTCATGATATTATTATTTTTTGATATGGTGAGAACCCAACACCATGCCTGTCTGCATCGTATGCAAGCTCTCGTGCCAAGATCCTACAGGCATAACACATATGCTGGTCAATAGCCGACCTGGAGCCTCTAGGCTCATCTTATCCCATGACACTCAATTCTTAAAGCTTAAACCCTTAACCTCAATTTAAGCTACCCGCACACATAATTGACACCCAACATCATGCTAGTCCTGCATAAAAAACTTGGGTGTGCCACCCTAACTGTAGCACCCCTCTATCGATTGACCATAAGGGTTTAGCAGCATGCCTGCCTACTAGCTTAAACATCCCCAAGCTCGATGGTGCATCTCCTACGCAAACACCATCTTATGATCCTTCTAACTCAAGAAGGAAAAATCGAAAAGCATAACAAATATTACCACCTAACCTCATGGCTCAACACGAAAATGCGATACGAAATCTATCAGCCTTAACCGCCCTCAAGTTTAGTATGAGCCAAAGAGACATCATGCCACACTCGTGACCCTACGATGCCCACCCACTTACACACCACAGATGTTTAAAAGTAGCTCACTTCAGACTAGTCAGGCCCTTGCCTGCCCGCTAGCCAAAGGGGTGATGAAAAGTGGACACCAGTCATCCCCTTATAAAAAGTGTAAAATATTTTTTCATTCTTCTACTAGGAACCGTAAAATTGTCTGAAATGATGACACTTTTCTTCCTAGCCATCATAGGGCCTTTCTCCATAACTTAGGGCCATGTGACGTTTCTTTTAGTCACCATAATTTTCTAATTCTGCTTGTTGCTTCACCAACCTACTCAAAGATGCCCGCACATGATTTCGATCAACAGCACCCAACTGGTTAACTGGTTCCAAGGCACCCGCCTACTACTTTGCACTTGCCAACATATTTTAAGGCTAGGGCTCATACTGTTCATACATAATATCAGCGACATATTTTCATGCTCAAAATGCCCACACACATCTTCAACCGATGGCATAAGACTGACTACCAACTCAAGGGTACCCTCCCACTAGCTTGAACTTGCCTACGCATCTTGCGACCCAAGGCTCACACTGCCCACACATTATGTCAGCAAGCTATTATCATGTTTAAAATGCCTGCACATATGCTCCATAACCACCATCCCACCAACTTGACCTCAATCGCTGCTTAGTTCAGGGTCAATCATGACAAAACTGAGACACACCAAGGCTTGACTATGAGTAAGCTCTTGAATGCCAAGCAAAATGGCATAAGAGTCTAGCCTCACCTAAAAAAAATGTTGGCATGTATGAGCATGTAATGCCCTTACAGTGAAAGAAACTGTAGTGAGACTGAGAGGCAAAAAAGGCATACACCATGAAATGGTGTATGAATAAGGCTATGTGGGCCAAAGCGAGTTTTGTCCTGAAAGACATAAGTTATGCGTATGAAGATTAGTTACTAATATGTGCACTTGTTGTATGATGCAGGTACCCTGACGGGGGTACGAACTGAGCATTTGGGTCCAAGTTTGAAGCCATTCTACAAAGGTTGAAGAAGTTGGTAGAAGATTGAAGTTGTGAGTGATGGTCGATGGATCGAGTTTTTGTGGTTAGGAGATCACCTGAGTGTGCTAGTCAATGACCATGCTTTGAGTTGGTCGAGAGAAATGACGTTATGAATGGTAGTGGTTAGCGAGCCATGACAGTGTGTAGTTTAATGGAACAAGCAACAGGGAATTAGCCAGTTGACAAGGCCTTGAGATGTATGGGTCAAAAGACCGATCGAGTTGAGTATGCCGAAGGTATAGGCATTTGAGTTATGCATCCGATCAGTGGACAGGACGAGTTTGAGTAAGGGAAAAGATAAGTCGATTGAGATTGAGCAAAATGCTAACCTAAGGGATGGCCTTGAGTTCAGGTAGGTCAACAAACCTTAAGTATAGAACGGATTAGTGAACCCTTGAGTCAAGCAAGTCAGTGGACAATGTGATTGCTTGGATCAATGGATCCTTGAGTATTGAATGGGCTTTGCGATGCCTTATGAGCTATGCCATAGTTAAGACAAACGAGTTGTGAAACCATTGAGGAGACATGGTTGCGTAAAGAGTCAAGTTGAATTCAAGTAAATGTGAGGAAAACTTGTGATTCCCCATGGAACTGAGCCAAGGTAGTGGAGCATGAATTTATTGAGCACTATGTTTGAGTTTGAGATAGTGACCGAGATAGCGCATGTTAAGGTGCCGTCACGAGGACGGTTGGCCAAAGGGTCTTATTTAAAATAACCTTGAAAGGGTCGAAAGGACCTAAGTTGTGAGATGATCAAAGTGTTTAAAAGCCACCATGTTAGGGTCTATTATGTGTGGTGCCGTATAAGTACGATTGACCTCAACACCACATCCAGAGAGCATCGAAGAGTAGGTGTCGCAGACGTGTGTTGGTGTGAGGGGTCTCGTCCAGTGAAACACACCAATGTGTGACAAAATTGGTGTTCATTTATTCTACTGAAGGTTATAATCAACAAGGGTGCCTCGAGGTCGCAACATGATGTGATCGTGGGTGAAGCTGTGTTATAGCACAAATTGAGTAATCGAGATAAAATTTAATGATCCGAAATGGAAACATAACAGAGGTACATTAAAGCTAGTATGAGACCCATTTACATCGATAATGGATGAGTATTGTGGACGATGCCCTATGTGACGAGATCTCGACCCAATCCATTGAGGGCACAAGTGAAAGGCATATAAGTAAATGTCAATTGTGTGCAATGAGAGAATTGGGTGTGATCTTGGCATCGATATGAGTATCGACATAGTAAGTGGGGAAAAGTATCATGATCAGGCCTTGGTATGCCTCGATTCTGTCATGACTGACCCTGAACTAAGTAGTTGTTGAGATCAAATTGACGGAATGATGATCTTAGAATATATGTACGGACATTTTAAACATGAGAATAGGTTGTTGACATAATGTATGGGCAATATGACCCTGGATTACAAAATACGTAGGCAAGTTCAAGCCAATGGGTTAATACTCTCGAGTCGAGTAACTAATCAAATGCCATCGATTAAAGATGTGTACGAACATTTTGAGCATGAGAACATGTCATTGATATTATGTGTGGATAATGTGAACCTTAGGCCCCAATATATGCGAGCAAATACGAAGTAGTGGGCAGAACCCTAAAACCAATTAACCGATCGAGCGTTATCGATCGAAATCGTGTACAAGCACTCTTGAGTGAATTGGTGGAGCAACAAACAGAATCAAAGAATTATGGTGACCAAGAGGAACATTACAAGGCCTTAATTTAATTGGAGAAAAGCCTTGAGATGACTGGAGAGAAAAGTATCCCCATTTCAAACAGTCTTACGATTCCTAGTAAGAGACTAAAAAAATCTTACACTCTTTATAAGAAGACGACTAGTATCAGCTCTCCATCATCCTTTGGCTAACAGACAAGCAAAGACCTAACTAGTCTGAAATGAGCTACTCCTATACACATATGGTGTCTAGGTGGGTGGACATCGTAAGGTCACAAGTGTGGCATAATGTCTTCTTGAGTCATGATAAACCCGAAGACGGTTGAGGCTGATAGGCCTCGTATTGTGCTTTCGCGTTGAGTTATGAGGTTAGGCGGTAACATTCGCTATGCCCCTTGATTTCTCTTTCTTGAACCGAAAGGCTCATAAGATGGTGTTTGGATAGTAAAATACACCATCAAGCCTGAAGTATGAGCAGACTATCAAGCAGACACGCTGCTAGACCCTTGTGACTAATCAATAAAGGGATGCTGCAGCTCAGGCAGCACACTTAAATTCTCCATGCGGGACTAGCATGATGTTGGGTGTCAATCATGCGTGCGGACAACCTAAATTGAAGGTAAGAGCTTAGGCCATAAGAACTGAGTTTTATGGGATAAGATGAGCCTAAAGGCTCCGGACTGGTTGCTGACCAGCATATGTATTGTGCCTACGGGATCTTGACACGAAAGCTTGTGTACGATGCAGGCAGGCATGGTGTTGGGTTTTCACCATGCCAAAAAGTAATAATATCATGAAAACTAGGGTTGTGCACTCCTATGAGAATTCAAGGGTCGGTGCTCAAGACCTTAAGCCCAACGAGTTGAGATGGATGCTCGAAGCCACCGTGAGAATCATGGATTGATATGTTGATGGCAGTTGGGTTCCTCCCTATCAAGTTTGAGAAAGTGTGACCCTAAAGGGTCTGAGCTAGGAAAGGCTCACTAATGTGCAACTTGAAGGATCCATCGACCTATCCATGGAAAAATGGATTCGAGAAAGGCTGACCTTGACTATGAGTAGCCTTGGTGCAACACGGACGCATGATTTCAAACTAAGAAACGCGCGGCCCATGACACAATGGCAGTGCTGCTACCTGATATGTTGAACGAGCTGGAGCAGGTGAAGGAAAGTCTGCAACACAAACCATGTTGGGAGACAGAATTAACATGTCTGGTTTCTACAGATGTTGAGAGCTTCATCAATCAACAAGTAAAACTCCCCACATATAATTGTCGGATTTTATTTCGATGCAATGTTCAGATTAATACATGTAACAGCAGCCAAAGTTCTTAGGCGAAACTAGAATTTTCAGTCAGATTAGCTGAAAATGCAATGACATTGGCATCCATTGAATATCTGGCCTGCAGAACACGCTGGTTTATTGTAATGCCAGATAATAATTCAAGCGTTAAGTCTATTCCACTTTAGTCTGGAATAGAAAAAATCGACATAATCGGTACCTTGCGTATAAGGGAAATCTAGGACGATGACCTTGGTATGTCAAGAATCTTCAATAAACATATCACAAACCTCTGGAATAAGACCAAGAACACCAGAGACAAAGAGAAGATTATTGGCCTTGATGGCCTGTGAATATGGTCCCTATGCTGCTGGAGCTTTCTAAGTTGCCACAGCCTCCTTCATCCCTAAATTCCAAGACATGGTCATGACTCAGAAACCTTTGATATTTAGTCATATACACAGCCAAACATGACAACATTGAATAAAATTCAAGGTTGTATTTTACAACAGGAAACAGTAACATTCTGGCTATCAAATATTCGTCTTCCATGCACAATAAAGTTCCTAAAATACAAATGAATCAATGTAAAATATCAATTAACTATTGTAAATTCAAGTCCAAAAATCCACATTTACTTAATTGAAAGTAACACTTTCAAGATTCAACTAAAACTAACATTCAAGTCCAAAAAAAAAAATCACCCATTAACAACCAATCAAAGAAAACTCAAAATCAAAGGGTAAGAAAAAGATAAAGCTGTTATTTGACTGACAATCATTGTTTTCTACCAGTGGGAAGTGGAGAGGCATAAGCAAGCAAAAGGAGAGCGTTTTCTGGGTGAAGATAGCCAAAGGTAAGAGCCAGCAACAACTCCTGCAGCCCCCACCAATGGACAGCGAGTGGTTCACCCATATAGATGGTTGGAACATGGATTGACCTTAAACTACACCAAGCCATTTCACCCTTTCTCTGTCTCTTTCCTTGTCCTTGGTCTTATCTCTTCGGGGATATGGTTGGATTGAATCGAATTTGTTTTATGATATATAATATTATAAAATTTTAAATTTAAATTTAAATTTAAATTAATTTTTTAATTTTATTTTATCAGTTTAATTTAATTTATTATTTTTTAAATTTTAAATTATTTTAATAAAAATTTTAATATATTTACATAAATTTATATAAAATAATTATTTTTATTTTATAAAAATTTTAAAAATATATAATTTAATTCAATTCAAATTTTTTTTGTATTTTTTAATCTAAAAGTCAATTTAAATTTAATATATATTTAATATTTAATTTTAATTCAAATTAAATAAAAAAAATTGGTTCAAATCAAATTAAATATTACAATTTTCAAAATTTTTTTATTTTTTAAATTTTTTTTCACCCGTGTTAACTCTTATGAAGGAGTTGTAATTTGGGGAATAATATTACATATTTACGAGTTTACCCTTTATTGGTGAAGCCCAAATTGATAATGTTAGCCCATATTGGTTATAATTTGGGTTTAGATATAGCCCATTTATTTAAGAGATTTTTAAATTTTACTCTATATATATATTTTTATGCGAATTCAAATAATTTTATTTATATAAAATTAATGAATTCAGTTCAAATATATATATATTTGAAACATTGAAAATGATTTTTTTAAAGTTACTTTTGAATTTTTTTTATATTTGATTGTTAAAATTTGTAAATTTAAGACCTATGAAAAAAAAAAAAAAAACTTTTTGAATCCATATTGAAGGCAACTCATCTTCAAAGATTAACTTTTTTTCATGGTTAATTTCTTTAACCTCAATTCTAAATGGTGATGATTTAAAAGCTATTATGCCTTACTAAATTGGATAATAATAATTAAAGAATTATGAGTAGAAATATATTATTCATTTAAACTAATTTTTAAGAGAAAAAGTATATACATATTATTTGGAAGGAGTTGCCATATGCTAAAATGAAACTTGCTAGGAAACCTTGCAATGGACTATATACAACAGATTTTTTTTTTTCTTCCTTTTTACATCATATTCCATCAACATTCATTCTCCTTCCAAGTTTAACATTGACACAATTCAAAACCCAATCACCATTTTTGTTCTTTGGTGAATCAAAATTTGAACAATTCCTCAGCATCATTAAAAACATGTTCTCTACACATCGGACAGGTGCCTTGCCTGCTCAGCCATTCATCTATGCACTTTAAGTGGAAGAAGTGCCCACATCTAGGAAGATTTCTTGTCAATTCTCCATCCTTTAGCCCCTAAAAGTATAGAAACATATCATTTGATTGTTATCTGGTAAATAAAAACATGTTTCTCTCATTGTTTTTGTTCTTCTTGAGACCTTGAATCATAAGTCATTGTTCTTACCTGTAAGCAAATTGAACAAGAAGGTTCTTCCCTTGATTTGATCATCTCACTGGAATGAAATTCATGCACTGGAAGCTTTTCAATGCAACTTCTAGACAATCCCTTTGCTCCATTTACATCGTATATGTCTGAGATTTCTCGGTATGTCGATTCAAGTGAGTTCATCTGAAATTTCATCAGGTTCGAGATTAGATGAAAAGTGAACCAAAATCACCATTGCTTTAAAAAAAAAAAGAAGCTATAATTATGTTTGCCTACCGAGAAATTTTACTTACTTGCCATTGATAAGCTTTTAGCACTGCTGGACTTACCCATTCGATGAAGACCTTCCCATTTACTAAGCTAGCTAATAAGGCTCCCTGTAAAAGAGCAAATTAAAGATGGAATTACCATTTTTTTCCTTTGATGTCCATTGCACCAAAGGGTAGTTAAAAAAAGCATTTGTCCACATGGATGTCAGAAGTGAAGGATGAAATTAATGCAATGCTAAAATATGGTAACCTGGAAGTTATATCTCAAGATTGTATCAGCAAAATGCTACTATATATACCTTGGACAATGACTCCCCATCAGCCAATGATTCCAGCAATTGAACAGCTGTGATTGCACCTGCAACAGCACCAATTCCAGCTCCCCGGAAAAATCCAGTTTCTGTTGTTTGGCCTTTCATTGCTCCTACAAAAGTTCCTACTATAGCCCCTCCTACAAAAACCAAATAAAAACTTGGGTTCAAACAGATGATAGGCCAAGATAAATTCTACTGGTCTGCATAGACATTTTGATGTAATTGAGTATTCCAAGAGGTAACTAACAAGCTCAAGCTGTTAAAAGTGCTGATGTATTAATTTATCATATCTGAAGATTGCTTGTAAATAGACTGGCAATTTTAGGCACTCCACAACAAGAAAATGATACCAAAAATATATAAAAGCAAAAACAATTTAAAATTTTGACAAAGACCTTATATGGATTTGGTAAAAAAAAAAAGTTATCTATTCATGTGTTCATATGAATTTTGATAGAATAATTTTCGTGTTTTACATGTATTTGATATGAAATATATGAATTGCTAGATCTACTTATATGTGGTGACTCAAAGAAACTAAGAATGCTAAAGGATTTCTGGTTTAGACACAGATTTCAATAATGAAACTGTTTTTTTTTTTAAATTTTAATGCTTGGAAAGTACTTAGCTCTGTTTCGGAGTAAGCAAAAATTGTACAAAACTGAAGTGCTGGTGACATTATTGATGAACCAAACCAAGTAACCGAAAAGCTGAAGAAAACATATACTGTTGTACAAAATTGGGATCATCATATCATTAAAGAAAGCAGCAACCAGTAGCACTGAATATGTGTTACTTTCTGATGACAGAAGACTTACCTAAAGCAAAAATGCAGGTGAAAGCAGCAAAGACAGTTCTCTTCAACACTTCAATTAAGAACCCAAATCCAAGATCTCTCATTGCAGCAAAAACCCACAAAGAGACAGCCTCTCCACACCTAAATGCCACCTCAGTTATGCCAGGAAACCACTTTTTTATCATTGGAAACGATCTCAAAAAAGGGTGTAGAGAAGAGAAAAAAAAGTGTGAAAAATGAAAGAGCTTGCCTGGTTTTAACGATAAGGCAGTTCGTGGTGTAAATACAAGCATTTATAGAGTCAGGAATGGAGGAAGGCATTTATGAGGGCTAAGCCCCACAGCTAAACTAATGCACGCACGAATTAGCAAGGAAGCCATTAAAGATTCTCATAAAAAAAAAAACCAGTGATTTGAGCAGCACTCTATCAGTTTTTGAATTTTGTTAGAATATTTTTTAAGATTATTTTATTAAAAATTGCTTTTGATATTCTTGAATTTTAATTAACTTAAAGAACTATTTGATTATCAAGTGTCATTATTTTATATTTAATTATATTAAAGATGAATATTATATTAATTAATAAATTTATAATTCAAATATGGTATTAAAAATTTTTTAAATTTAAATATTTTATTAAATATTTTTATTATAAATCAAAAATTATTTATAACAGTAACACATACTAAAATTGACATAATTGTGGAAATATGCATGGTATTCATGATTTTCACGAAATATTTTCATTAATTTGATTTTTTTTCAAGTTGTATGCTATAATTACGTAATGAACACTCTAGCATACAAGAGATTGGAAGCTCAAACTCCTTCAAAACAAATTAAATATTAATGACACAAAAAAAAAAAAAAAACCCCAGAGAGCAGCACTCTATCAGTTATTGAATTTGCTAGAATATTTTTAAGATTACTATATTAAAAATTGCTTTTGATATAATTGAATTTTAATTAATATAGTATTTAAAATATTATTTATTTATCGTGTATTATTATTTCAAATTAATTATGTTAAGGATAAATATTATATTAATTAACAAATTCATAACTTAAATATCACATTAAAGATTTTTAAAATTTAAATGTCACATTAAATATTTTATTATAATTCAAAAATCATTCATAAAATTAATCCTTTAATAAAAGACATCATAAGTTAGCAAGGAATTAAAATTATCATGATTGTGAAATATCCATGATATGCATGATTTTCATGATACAATTTCATTAATTCGATTTCTTTTCAAGTTTTATATGATAATTACGTAATGAAAACACTCTAGAATACAAGAGATTAGAAGCTCAAACTCTTTTAAAACAAAATAAATATTAATGATATTAGGTGAGAAGACCTCAAAATCACAATAGCTTTTGTGGTATTGAAGAAGTGTTTCCATCATTTTCATGATTTTGGTAAAGGAAAAGAAAGCTACCTTTGATCTCTAAAGTTGCTTTTAATTAGGACAAGATTTAGTTTGTGGAAAGCTATCAAAATCCATAAGGTACAACAAAACTTATGTTAAAAGGATTTTTTTTTTTTTTTTATTTCGAATCAATTTAATTGTATTTTTCATCATGTATCATGATATATACATGACTGATAATATTTTTAGTAGCATTGTCAATCATGTGATTACACATTACTTCTTTTTTGTTTAGTGTATTCAAATTGATTAAGAATAAAAAAAAATTGATTAAATTAACCCAAATAAAAAATGAGAAAATAAAACAAAAGTGTGGTAATGCCAATCCATAATTTGGAAAATATGTCAAGTCAACCATCATTAAGAGATGTTGTCGAAGTCGACTATCTTTTAAATCAATTAATACGTGATAGTTATGAGTTTAAAAAAATTTATCCGTATAATATTTTTTTTCAATAAGATAAATAATAAAATAAAAGAGATTAAAAATAAATTAAGAATTAAAAAAAAAGGTGCTGAAATATAATCAAATGAAATTAATAAAATTAAAAAGAAAGAAAAGGTCAGTGGGAGGTTAAAGTTACAAGATTGAAACAAAAATTAAGAGAAAACAGCAAAGAGGGGGGAGGGGGGGGGGGGGGGGGAAGATGGTGTCTATCTACATTCTATATTGAATGCTGAAGACTGATGAATGAATTTGGATAAAATGCAAATGGGGCATTAAAGGAAGAATCCTCTCTCCAAAGCTAATCAATTGGCATTGGAGACATTGGTTGGCCATACCCAAATTTTCTGCCAATGTTAAATCACTAGATTTCTTGCTTTAGCCTATCAATTGCCTAATGGGGTCGAAAAAAAAAATCATAAATATGGTATGATTTAAAATTGTAATAAAAATTATATATAATTTTAATAAAAATTAAAATATATATTTTATATTTATTATATTAATATAAATTATAATATAATTTTTATTTAAAATATAATATAAATATATGAATTAATATTATTTTATATTATATAAATATATGAATTATTAATACGGAAAAATCTCTTAGAAACCATGTGCTGAAGCAAAGATAGTGGTTAAGAGCTTCTGTGGGCTGAAAAACCGCGTGACAAAGGGCTAAGGAGTATGGACAATATTTCTGCTTCGGGCAGGTGGTCCTGTAAATGCATTGATTGTTTGATGGGTCTCCCTCATTGATTCAGCCCCTGATATTTTTAGGTACTTTAATTGATATGCACCACAATGTATTATTGAAATTGTTATTTAAAATTGTTACTTTAATTGCGATTGCAAAAAAAAAAAAAAAAATTACTTAAGCTGCAATTGACAAAAAAAAATTTATTCTAAATGAATCTTATTGAAATTAGAATTTGGATTCAATTGATAGTGTAATGAACTCAATTGTATCATACAATTGAGTTCATCACACTATTAATTAAATATAAATGTTAACTCTAATGAGATTTATTCAAAATAAATTTTTTTATAAAATTTTTTTAACCTTAACTATAGTAACTTTAATTATTATTATTTTTAATCTCACCTAAACTAATTTTACTACCCATTCAAATGGATCCTAATTATATTCAAGTAAATTTTGAGATATATGACTATAATACAAAAATAATAATAATATAAAGTGATTTCAAACAGATTAAAAAATTCAATATGTTCTGACCATTTTTTAGGCTAAAACAACTTGGTTGTTTACAGTAAAAGTTAAAAAGAAAAGAGAAATTTTAATTGATGGATAGTTTTTTTTTTTTTTTTTTTACATACTGAAGTGGTAAAAGTATTGATAAAATATAATTTTTTTGAATAAAAACATGATCAAGTAGGTTCTGACTAAATATATAAATCAAATTAGTAATTACAAAATGAAAAGCTAGCTAAGCAGCATGTTGGAAAGAAATAAATTATTATTCAGGAGTTTCAATTTGCAAAAAAATTAACAATTTCTTTATCAATTGTTAAACAATCTAGAACTCTTGAAAATGAATATATAGTAGTAGTACAGGAACCAAATTTGATGTGGGAAGTCTCCAAATGGATGAAGACTACAGGTTGTAGTATTTATCTTTAGTAGCCAACTGTATTTTTTTGTCTCTATCTTCTGTATACACATCTGCACTTGGTTTTGCTATCACAAGATGTGCCATTTCAGGAATTTAACTTGCCTCAACCTTTTTTATAATAGATGATTGAATTATATATATGATAAAATAACTTCAAATAATATTCAAATCAAATATATCACGTAACGAAAAATTAAATTGCTATTCTTTTGTGTGAATCTAGTCGGGATTAAATAAATAAAATAAATAAATAAATCATCAAACCACAAACATAAAAGACATAAACAATTTACATCAAAAACTTCTTTAAAATGAGGAGTAAAAATTACAAACAATAATAAATAATCTTCACTATTAAAATAATAAAAATATAAAGTTATCTCTAACAAAACTAGAGGTACCCAATCACAATAGTTCAATATTAAATGATTTTGATAAAAAAATAATCTTACAAGAAAAAAATGAAAAAAATTTAGTAAATTTAAAGGTTAACAAATACTTATGAATCAGTAGGTAAATAACTCAAAATTCGATCTCTATCGTTTAAATTAAAAAACAATTAATTATGAATACATTGATAAAATTTTAGTTCAATTAAATAATAAATTGACCTCAATCAAATTATTTAATCAAAATTACACAAAACTTTTTTTTTTCTATTGGCACCGTACCAGACTTGTTTCTTTTTTCTCATATAAGGATTAAAACCCTATAACCAAACATAAAAGGATTAAAAGATCATTGATGAATGAACTTTGATTTTAAGCCACTTCCACGTGAAGAAAACCAAACCTAACAATATATATATATAACTTGAAGGACTTTTTTATATAAAAGGAATCATAAGTCCACAAAAAAACGAGAAAAAAGAATTAGAATTTAAATTCTAAATTTATTGGATATTAAACAAATTTATCACAAGTTTTTTTTTATTCTTGGATGATTCTCTAATAGCCTAAATATCTGATTTTTGATTGGCGTAAGCATTTTGAAAGAAAAATTTTCTCTTTGACACTTAAAATTTTTTCTTTAACATTTTTTTTATTGATAAAATTGATAAATTTATCCGAAAAAATCTTAGATCTGCTATTAGACTAAAGGGCATATATGCGGCAGCAGAGTGGTTCAAAAACACCGCCGGTTACAGTAAAAGGTAGATGGTTACAGTTTTGGAGTCATGATCTGTTGCAGAAAATGTGTTGAAATTGAGTGGATCAAGCAACAAAATTAACAGAATAGGCTTCCGAATGGATAGTTGAAAGCTGGTTGAAAATGATGAGGAAGCCAGAACTGATGTTGTGAAATTGGAGATGTTAGTAACGGTGGTAATTTAATGTCATCGTTAAAGCTAGAGATGCAGATGATATATTAATATTCATAAATTATTTAAATTTTATTTAAATAAAATTTAAATTTAATTTGATTATTATTGAATAAAATTCGAGTTCAGATAATTTGATTTATTGATCAAATTAAATTCGAATATTTTTATATTCAATTTAAATAATTAATGAATCTAATTAATTTTTTATATTTTAATTAATAAAATATCTAAAATTTAAGTATAAATAATCAAATTTTTATCAAATAAGAATTAAATTTATTTTTGTAAATTAATCAAATCTAATGAAACAAATTCAAATAATTTAATTTTTATATTAAATTAAATTTAAATTAAAAATAAAATTCAATCAAATTTAATATTATATAAATTCAAATTTACACTGTAATTAAAACCTTTGAAAGTCTCGATGATGCGCGAAGGTGCTGTCCAGTTCCTACTCCACCATGCATGTTCGTAGTCAACTCATGTCGTTATCATTGAAGTTTGATCCGATAATTATTACATAGAAAAGTTGGAATTTACTGCGTTAAATAGTTCCAGTTTTCAATAGTTTGTGTCTCAGAGAACAAGGGTTTCAAGCATTGATTGCCTTTTTTGAAACAGTAGCAGCTTTCTTTGAAACATAAAGTCTAGGCAGATAAAGAGAATTTTTTTTTAAATTCAAGTAAAACCAGCCAAGAATCATAAATTACCTACAAAAGATTTACCAATAATATATTTGTTTAAATTAATTCAGTATAATATCCCAACATTTGGTTCAATCATTAATTTATAATTTTTTTATTAAAAAACAGCCTTCAAATCCAATGCCTCTAAAAAAAAAAATACATTACAATTTGTAAAATTGAGTTTAATATCAAGCTTGTTAATATCGTATCAGATAACGTTTTGATTTTAAATATATATATATATATAAGTATCAGTTGTTTTAATATATTATTTTAAAATTTTAATTTAGTATAAATATATTTATAAACATTCATGAACTTGTACATTATAATATTATTAATAATCTATAAAATAAAATATGAAATACATTTATAAATCAAATAAATAAGTTTAAAAGTATAATAAATAAAATTTTCATAATAATTATTATTATTTTTAATCTCACTTAAACTAATTTTACTACCCATTAACAATTATTTTTAATCTCACTTAAACTAAATTAACAATTTCTTTATCAATTGCCAAACAGTCTAGAACTCTTGAAAATGAATATATAGCAGTAGTACAGGGACCAAATTTGATGTGGGAAGTCTCCAAATGGATGAAGACTACAGGTTGTAGTATTTATCTTTAGTAGCCAACTGTATTTTTTGTCTCTATCTTTTGTATAAACATCTGCACTTGGTTTTGCTATCAGAAGATGTGCCATTTCAGGAATTTAACTTGCCTCAACCTTTTTTATATGTGCTTTATAATAGATTATTGAATTATATATATACATATGATATGATAAAATAACTTCAAATAATATTCAAATCAAATATATCACGTAACGAAAAATCAAATTGCCCCTGTTTTATGTGAATAAAATAACTTCAAATAATATTCAAATCAAATATATCACGTAACAAAAAATTAAGTTGCCCCTCTTTTGTGTGAATCTAGTCGAAATCAAATAAATAAAGTTAATAAACAAATCATCAAAACAAAAGTATAAAGACATAAACAATTTACATCAAAAACTTCTTTAAAATGAGGAGTAAAAACTACAAACAATGATAAATAATCACAACTATCAAAATAATGAGAATACAAAGTTATCTCTAACTAAAATTAGAGGTATACAATCACAATATCTTAAGATTAAACAATATTGATAAAAAACAATTTTGCAAGAAAAAAATGAAAAAAACTTAGTAAATTTAAAGGTTAATAAATACTTACGAAATCAGTAGGTAAATAACTCGAAACCCGATCTCCATTGTTTAGATTGAAAAACAATGAATTATGAATACATTGATAAAATTTTAGTTCAATTAAATAATAGATTGACCTCGATCAAACTATTTAATCAGAATTACACAAAACTTTTTTTTTTCTGTCGCCACCACACCACACTTGTTTCTTTTTTTTCATACAAGGGATTAAAACCTTATAACCAAACATAAAAGGATTAAAAGATTATTGATGAATGTACTTTGATTTTAAGCCACTTCCACGTGAAGAAAACCAAACCTAACAATGTATATAAAACTTGAAGGACTTTTTTATATAAAAGAAATCGTAAGTCCACAAAAAAAGAGAAAAAAGAATCATAAATATTAGATTTATAACTTGATAGGGAGGAACCAACTCCCATCAGAAAATTCAAATTGCATTAGAAATTGCAAAAGGCCTCACATACTTACATGAAGAATGCAGCAAACAAATCATCCATTGCGACATAAAGCCACAAAATATACTCTTGGATGATTCTCTAATAGCCTAAATATCTGATTTTTGATTGGCATAAGCATTTTGAAAGAAAAATTTTCTCTTGACACTTAAAAATTTTTTCCTTTAACATTTTTTTTATTGATAAAATTGATAAATTTATCCGAAAAAATCTTAGATCTGCTATTAGACTAAAGGGCATATATGTGGCACCAGAGTGGTTCAAAAACACCCCCGGTCACAGTAAAGGGTAGATGTTTACAGTTTTGGAGTCATGATCTGTTGCTGAAAATGTGTTGAAATTGAGTGGATCAAGCAACAAAATTAACAGAATAGGCTTCCGAATGGATAGTTGAAAGCTGGTTGAAAATGATGAGGAAGCCAGTACTGATGTTGGGAAATTGGAGATGTTAGTAACGGTGGTAATTTAGTGTCATTGTTAAAGTTAAAAATGCAGATAATATGTTAGTATTCATAAATTATTTAAATTTTATTTAAATAAAATTTGAATTCAATTTGATTATTATTGAATAGATTTTGAGTTCGAATAATTTGATTTATTGATCGAATTAAATTCGAATATTTTTATATTTAATTTAAATAATTAACGAATATAATTAAAATTTTATATTTTAATTATTTTAATTAATAAAATATTTAAAACTCAAGATTAAATAATCGAATTTTTATCTAATAAAAATCAAATTTATTTTTATAGATTAATCAAATCTAATAGAATAAATTTAAATAATTTAATTTTTATTTTAAATTAAATTTAATATTGTATAAATTCAATTTTACGCTGTAATTAAAACCATTGAAAGTCTCGATGACTGTCCAGTTCCTACTCCACCATGAATGTTCGTAGTCAACTCATGTCGTTATCATTGACGTTTGATCCGATAATTATTACATAGAAAAGTTGGAATTTACTGTGTTAAATAGTTCCAGTTTTCAATAGTTTGAGTCTCAGAGAACAAGGGTTTCAAGCATTGGTTGCCTTTCTTGAAACAGTAGCAGCTTTCTTTGAAACATAAAGTCTAGGCAGATAAAGAGAATTTTTTTTTTTAATTCAAGTAAAACCAGCCAAGAATCATAAATTACCTACAAAAGATTTACCAATAATATATTTGTTTAAATTAATTCAGTATAATATCCCAACATTTGGTTCAATCATTAATTTATAATTTTTTTTATTAAAAAACAGCCTTCAAATCCAATGCCTCTAAAAAAAAAAACACATTACAATTTGTAAAATTGAGTTTAATATCAAGCTTGTTAATATCGTATCAGATAACTGTCATAACGTCTAGATCCGAGGATCTATCGCTAGACATTGACTTTTAGAGAGTCGCCACCAATCTTTTTTTATCTAGGTGCGATTGGTCACCTAAGGAATCTGTCCTTTCAGGGAACACCTAAGTTTAAGGGTCCCTAAAAGAATAGATTTGGGTCTACTAACCAGAACAGAGTTCGGGAGTTCGATTACGTGTGAGGAAGGTTATAGCACCCTTACAACACCCATCAAAAGATGGTATCAGCATAATTTTGTGTTATCCAATAAGCCTTAAAATTTTACCAAGTAATTAATTATTGAAAATTATTCTCAATTGACTCTAATACTTTTAGCAAAAAATTGAGAAAATTCTCTCACCTCAAGAGTATGCAAGAAAAACTACTGTTTCACTTGCAGAGGCTCCGTCGTCGGATTAATTAAGGAAAGATGAAAATCAAAATCAAAATAGAAAGGAAGGAAAGGATGATTGTTCTTGTGTAGGAAAAATTGATACTTTCAACTTTTTCCCAAAAATTATTTTTTTGAAATTTATTTTTAAGGAAAATTGATACTTTCAACTTTTCTCTAAAAATCCTTTTTTTGAAAATTTATTTTTAAGAAAAATTGATACTTTCAACTTTTCCCAATAAATATTTTTTGAAAATTTATTTTTCTTTTAAGGAAAATTGATACTTTCAACTTTTCCCCAGAAATATTTTTTTTGGAATTTTTTATTTTTATTTAAAGAAAATAGAATAATAAATAAATAAAATTAAAATTAAAAAATTGAAGAAAAGTAAAATAAATAAAATAAATAAATAAAGATAAAAAGAATATTAAATAAACCTAATCTAATAAATAAATAAACAAATAAATAAATTAAAAAAAAAAAACCTGGAGCGGCTCGGCTATCGGCTCGGCTCAAGGCAGGAAAACGGCTCGGGGAGAGCGGCTTGGCAGCTTGACTCGGCTCGGCTCGGAGGGGGGCTGGCACGCACGGGTCAGGAAGTGGGTCGACGCTCGGTTAGGGTCGGATTTCGACAAAACGCGCGGATCCTCTGATTAACTTAAAGCCAAAACGATGTCGTTTTGGGAGGGTATAAAAGGAAGTTCTCTTCGTTTTTCGACAGAATGCTCCTTCCCTCTCTCTATCTTCTTTCTTTTTCCTCTCCCTTCTCTCTAAAAGGTCGAAGAACTCCGGTGGGATTTTCGTCGGATTCTGGGTTTTGTCACCGGAATCTGGGTTTTTTCACCGAAAGTTCGTCGAAAACTGGGCAGGTCGTCGGAAACTTCAAGGTTGGCCGGAATTGTCGTCGAAAAATTCAAACTTCGCCGAAAAATTCAACCGAAATCTGGAATTTCTAGAAATTCCCAGAAAAAAAATTTAAAAAATTCCCAAAAAAATTTCTGATGATTCTTGAAACTTTCCTAAACATTTTCTTAGCCTTCTATACTCTTCCCTATGCCTTTTCCTCTTAAATCAGTAGCTCTGACTCACTGTTTTCTTCTGTGTTCTCCTCATCTGTTCCAGGAGGTACCTTTTATAGGGGTTGATCAGGAGTTCCTGATCAATCCCTATTCCTCTTTGGACGGGGATTCAATCTTTGAATCCAATTGGACTCTTCTGATTGAATTCTCCTCCACAGTGAGATTCTTCAACTTATAATCTTAGCCTTCCAAAATAAAAATCAAAATAAAAAAAATATTAGATAATTAGAAAAGATAAATCAAAAGATAAAAAAATAAAAAAATAATATCTGATAATCGGGAAAAAATCAGATAAAATTGACAGATAATTTAAAAAATAACAATAACAAATAAAATAAGATAAACCCAAAAATATATTACAAAACAAAAACAAAACAAAAAAAAATAATAATATAATAATAAATATATAACTATATAAATAAAATACATATAAATCTAATCTAATAAATAAATAAATATATACATATATTAATACATAATAATAATAATAATAAATAATAAAATACATAAAATACAAAAGAAAGAGAAAAAAATAATAATAATACAGGATCAAATTGAATTGGGCCTTACCCATTTGAGGCAAGCCCAATTGATCTGGGCCTGGACCCAATTGGGTGTTTACAGCTGCCCCTCTTTGCACATTTTTTGTGAAACAGAAATTGCGCAAAGACGTAGACACCCAATCAAGACTCAACTCAACATTGTCATTTTTTATTTTTTTGTTTTTGTTTTTTTGTTTTTTTTTTTTGTTTTTGAACAAAGCTCCTCTAAATAGAGGCTCAACGACTTTGAAAAGTAAATTGCTCCTCTAAATAGAGGCACCACAACTTTTGAAAATAAATTGCTCCTCTAAACAGAGGCAACGGAACTTTGAAAAATAAATTGCTCCTCTAAACAGAGGCACCACGACTTTGGAAAGTAAATTGCCCCTCTAAATAGAGGCACCACGACTTTGAAAAATAAACTGCTCCTCTAAACAGAGGCACCACGACTTTGGAAAGTAAATTGCTCCTCTAAACAGATGTACCACGACTTTGGAAAATAAATTGCTCCTCTAAACAGAGGCACCACGACTTTGAAAAGTAAATTGCTCCTCTAAATAGAGGCACCACGACTTTGAAAAATAAATTGCTCCTCTAAACAGAGGCAACGGAACTTTGAAAAAAAAATTACTCCCTGACAATCATGTCCAAAGGAGTTGAAGGTTGTGTTTGGAGGAATTTCAGGAGATTATGCCCAAAGGTCTTATAAATCAACCCTGATATCAAAAGACATCCTATTTCAAGGATTAGGAACTTACCTGACAAGCTTTTTCTTTTTCAATTCTGTAAAACATCTTCATATCTGTCTTCTTCATGTGGGATGTTGGAACACCCTTGCTTCTTGAATTTATATACTATACTTTCCTGAAAGTAGTGTATGCTATGCAAATGCATATGAATTTCAATGCATGCTATGCAAATGTTGGTCAATTAATTCCTGTTCAATGTATGGTACTCAAATTTCTCAAGCTCTTTTCTTAGGCATCAAGCCCTTTGGTTCTTCAGAGATCCGATTGCACTGCTCTTCTAAGATCGAACCAGTGTAGCTCTTAATTATTTCTTCCATTCATATTCTTCCTGTAACAAAAAATCTCTTCCCAAATTCAATGTCTTAACCAGGAGCTAAACATCTCGATTCTGCCTTTATCACTCTTGATTTATTCCATGTAATGTAAAGATCTTTTTATGTTGTTATTCATTCATCAATCATTATTTCAAACTCAAAAAGTGAGAATGTATTTGCACATTTCTTCCATGATGAGGTATTAAAAAGAAAGGGATATGAATGGTAGGGAAACAAGTCATCAGAAAAAGGCACAAAGAATAGAATAAAATGTTTCTTTATTAGGAAATGTTGGCAAACTTTGGCCAAGAAAGAACTACAATGATAGGTATGAGGACAAAGCCCAAAATGATCAATCAGATAATCATGATAACACCTCTCAAAGTCTTTTCTGAAAACTCAACCCTCTGATGTATTTAACAACTTGGAACTCTTTCGAATTTACTAGCCTCCATATCAGCAAACTTTTAAATTCGATGATGTATTCTCCTTATCTAAGCCGTCTTTTCAGATTTTCAACTTAGACAAACCCCCTATGACTCAAACCGCCTTTTTAGGGTTTTCGCCTTGAGTCCTCCTTTTTCACTTTTTTTTTATTTTTTTCTATTTTTTTCTATTTTTTTCATTTTTTCATTTTATCATTTTTTTCATTTTTTCATTTTTTCCTTTTTTCATTTTTCAAGCATAGTACTTCTTCACAGCATCAGAATTTATAGGATGGGGTAAATCATTTCTATCCATCTCAGTCAATATCAACGCTCCACCCGAAAAGGCTCGTTTCACCACATACGACCCTTCCTAATTCGGGGTCTATTTTCTTCTACTATCGTGCTGGATTGGAGAATTCTTTTCAAAATCAACTCTTCTTCTCGAAAGCAGCGGGGTCGAATCTTCTTATCATGAGCCCTCATCATTCTTCTTTGATACAGCTGACCATGGCACAATGCAGTCAATCTCTTTTCTTCTATGAAATTTAACTGCTCATAACGTTCACGAATCCATTCGACTTCTTCCAACTCGACTTCTTTTAAGACTCTCAAAGAGGGGATCTCTACTTCCACTGATAGTACAGCCTCCATCCCATAAACCAAAAAAGACGGGGTTGCCTCAGTAGAGGTACGAACTGACGTTCGATATGCATGCAATGCGAATGGTAACTTCTCATGCCAATCTTTGTAAGTCTCGATCATTTTCTCCAAAATCTTCTTTATGTTCTTATTGGCCGCCTCAACTGTCCCATTCATTTTCGGACGGTATGGTGTCGAGTTATGATGCTTGATCTTATATTGACCACATATTTCTTGCATCATCTTACTATTTAAATTTTTAGCATTGTCTAAAATGATTCTCTCCGGAAGTCCATATCTACAGATGATCTCTTTTTTTATGAACTTACAAATCACGGAGCATGTCACATTTGCATACGATGCTGCCTCTACCCATTTTGTGAAGTAATATATCATCACAAAAATGAATCTGTGCCTGTTAGAAGCCTTTGGGCTGATTGGACCAATGACATCCATACCTCACATTGAAAATGGCCATGGTGGTGTCATAACATGTAAAACAGATGGCGGAGCACGAATCCTATCAGCATATATCTGGCATTTATGACATTTACGAGCATAATCAATGCAATCGTTCTCTATAGTCAACCAGTAATATCCTGCTCTCATGATCTGTCTTGTTATCATATGTCCACTAGTATGTGTCCCACATATTCTATCATGCACCTCTTTAATGATTTTTTTCGCTTCAGTCTCATTTACGCACCTCAATAATACTTGGTCCTTGCTTCTTTTGTACAGGACATCTTCATCCAGGAAAAAGCTCATAGCCAATCTTCGAATGACCCTTTTATCATTTTCTGTTGCATGAACTGGATACTGTTGATTTTTGACATACTGTAAGATGTCATAATACCAGAGCTTTCCATCTTTTTCTCCCTCTACGTTAGAACAGTATGCTGGTATATCCTTAACATCTAACTTGATGGGCTGAATGTCGGTATTAATTCGAATCATTACAGCCAGAGTAGCCAATGCATCAGCAATCACATTCTCTTCCCGAGGTAAGTGATCAAACTGGACATCTTTAAATTATTTCATTAGCTCTAGAATGTACTTATTATATGAAACGAGTTTTGAATCTCTCGTCTCCCATTCTCCTTTTAATTGATATATGACTAGAGCTGAGTCTCCAAACACTGTCAGTACTTTCACTCTTCTATCTATAGCAACTTGCAGGCCTATGACACATGCCTCATACTCAGCGATATTATTTGTGCAATTGAAATTTAACCTCACCGTTACAGGGTAGTATTGTTCTTCTGGAGAAATCAAAATTGCCTCAATTCCATGCCCCAAGGCATTAGCAGCTCCATCAAAGTACATTCTCCAACATTTTTCTCCATGCTCCTTTTCTTCCAGTTAGGAAATAGTCATCAAGTCTTCATCAGGGAATTCTAGCTTCATCAGCTCATACTCTTCAACAGCATGATCTATAAAAAATTTTGCTATAGAGCCTCCTTTTATCATTTTTTAGCTCACGTATATAATATCGTATTCCGAGAGCATTACTTGCCATCTAACAATTCTTCCAGACAAAGAAGGCTTCTCGAAAATATACTTAATGGGATCCAATTTCACTATGAGCCACGTAATATGGTAGAGCATGTACTGTTTGAGTCTTTTGGCAGTCCATGCTAATGCACAACACATTTTTTCCAATGAAAAATACTTGGATTCATACTCCGTGAACTTTTTACTCAGATAGTAAATAGCTCTCTCCTTTCGACTAGCCTCGTCTTGCTGCCCCAGCACATATCCCATTGAATTTTCACATACAGTTAAGTATAAGATTAAAGGTTTCCCTGAAACAGGTGGCACCAATACTGGAGGGTTTGATAAATATTACTTAATTTTATCAAACACTTATTGACATTCTTCATTCCATTTTTTAGGATTATCTTTACGGAGAAGCTTAAATATGGGATCACATTTATAGGTAAGCTGAGAGATGAATCGAGAAATGTAATTCAATCTTCTCAGAAAACTTTGAACTTCTTTTGGTGTGCTAGGAGGTGACAAATTCTGGATGGCCCGTATCTTATCGGGATCAACTTCAATTTCTCTTTCACTGACTACGAAGCCTAGCAACTTCCCTGATTTTACCCCAAAAGTGCACTTGGCTGGGTTTAATTTTAGCTGAAATTTTTTCAACCTTTCAAATAACTTTCTGAGGCTAGTGACATGATCTTCATCCCCACAAGACTTTGCAATCATATCATCTACATACACTTCGATCTCTTTGTGCAGCATGTCATGAAAGAGTGTTACCATGGCCCTTTGATATGTTACCCCAGTATTCTTTAACCCAAAAGGTATGACTTTGTAGTAGAAGATTCCCCATATGGTTACAAAAGTAGTCTTTTCCATATCATTTACAGCCATCTTTATCTGATTATACCCCGAGAAATCATCCATAAAAGAGAAAATCGAATGCTTAGCCGTGTTATCTACCAATGTGTCGATATGAGGCAAAAGAAAGTTATCCTTTGGGCTAGCCTTATTCAAATCCTGATAGTCCACACACATTCATACTTTTCCATTTTTCTTAAGAACTGAGACTATATTGGCTACCCATTCTGGGTACTTAGCCACTTGTAGAAAACCTGCATCAAATTGTTTCTTCACCTCTTCTTTAATCTTTAGCAGTATTTCAGGCTTCATCCATCTCAGTTTCTGTTGAACTGGCTTACATTCTGGCTTTAAGGGCAATCTGTGCTCCACTATCTCTGTGCTCAGCCCTGGCATATCCTGATAAGACCAAGCAAATATATCTACAAATTCTTGAAGTAGGTCTGTCAATCATTGCCTATCTCCAGCTGAAAGTGAAGTGCCCATTCTAACCTTTTTCTTATTTTCTTCATCTCCCAGATTTACTAAGTCTACTACTTCCTGATGAGGCTCAATTGGCTTGTTCTCTTGTTCAATCATTCTCATTAGGTCCGGAGGTATAACATATTCTTCAGAATTCTCTTCATTGTCAAGTTCATCAGTATTAATTGAATTCTCAAAGCTAACCTCTTGATTGTTATCATGATTATCTTTTTGTTCATTTAAAGACCTGAAATTGAATGAAATGGGATATGTTGGCAAGATGTGCTTGAAAGATGGAAATAATGAAGGCATAAGAAGAAATGAATGAAAATGCATCTTTTTTATTTTTTATTAAAAATAATAAATGATGAATGGCCCAAACAAAAAGATCACCCCATAGCCTTGGGCAAAAGCTATTGAGATATTACAATTACATTGTGTCAAAACCAAAAGTCAAAGGCATTTTGATGGCACTCTAATTGTTCAACTTATAATCTGGTGGACAAAGGCGAACCCACTCCTCTTTATTAACCCTCACTTCATCTTCAACAACATTAATGGTTAACCGGGCAAAATCAGCTTTCACACTTTTTCTTGCATCTGGGTTCATGAATCCTCCAGGTCTGAAAGTTTCATACAAGTGTGGGATAAACATCAGTCTTACTGTCTTTCTTGATGGCCTTCTTTTGACTTCCCACTCTGTCGTCTCATAGCCTAGGCCTGCCCTGTCGCTATTGTCCACTATTGTTGGAGGTTCTGTAATTCCCTACAAATTTTTGCCTAGCCCAAGTCCTGGACACCAACCTTTGTTGATGACTTGGCTCACCACTATCTTTGAAAAAGGTTGACTTTGAGATCTATCTCCTATAGTATTGACCAATTCAAAAGACCGATAGGAGCATTCCAATACTTCTTCAGCAGCCTCTACATATGGATGTTCAATGGTTGAGTCACCAGTATGTCTTCCTCTCCAACTACTACTACCATTTGACCTTTTACATTGAACTTGATCTTTTGATGCAAAGTAGAGGGCACAGTGCCTGCCATATGAATCCATGGCCTTCCTAACAGACAGCTGTAGGATAGAGAGATATCCATCACTTGGAATTTTATATTGAAGGTGCATGGCCCAATTTGTAAAGGCATTTCAATATCCCTCAGGACTTCTTTTTTGGTTCCCATCAAAGGCTCTCACAATCATCTGACTATCCTTCATATGAGAGTAATCAATAGGTAACCTTGCCAAAGTTGACATAGGCATGACATTGATGGCAGAACCATTATTGATAAGGACTTTGGCTATGATATGGCTCTTGCACTTGACTGTGATATACAGAGCCTTGGCATTTCTTTTTCCTTTTAAAAGAATCTCATCGTCACTGAATGAAATGTGATTTGGCATAACTAGATTTCCAGCCAAGTGATTCACATATTCGACAGACATGTTATGTGCCACGTATGCCTGATTCAACACTTTCAACAAGGCATTTCGATGTGGTTCTGAGTTCAGCAACAGTGATAAT
>NW_019167871.1:7489633-7561195 GCF_002303985.1 Durio zibethinus | reverse complement strand
ACTCGGAAGAATTCATTTATGTGATGATGGAATTTGACTTCTATAACTGTGGAAGTTGCATAGTTTTAAGCTTTAATTTAAGCAAGAGGCATGCTGTTTATAGTCTTTATACAAATTTTAATTGAGTATCAACTTTCATGCATGTGCATGGGTCTAATAGACCCGTACAACAAAAGGGATACATGTACCCACATAACCATTCACAATGCAATGTATTATGCTTGGCAACAATTGGTCTTTGAAAGTGAATTCTTTCTGAAAAGGAAAAAAAATAATATCTCAGGTGCATCCATGTGTAATGATATAACCATTATCATTCTTTCTGATTGTTCTTGGTACCTTTGGCAGGAAAGGTGTATCGGGATATAGTCGGGAGTGCTTACTATGTTGCTCCTGAAGTATTACGTCGTAGATATGGAAAGGAAATTGATATTTGGAGTGCAGGAGTTATATTGTATATCTTACTCAGTGGTGTGCCTCCATTTTGGGCAGGTAAATTTTAAAGCGTGCTCAAAGAAAATAATATCATCAATTGCCTAAATCTACGCTGTCACTTTACTAAATTGCCTTCATAAGTGCTACTTTAATGTTAGTAAATAATTTAATGAATGTTATTCTTGTTAGAAACGGAGAAGGGGATATTTGATGCTATTTTGGAAGGAGAACTTGACTTTGAAAGTGAACCGTGGCCATCTATTTCAGACAGTGCCAAGGACCTAGTTCGCAGGATGTTAACACAAGACCCAAAAAAGCGGATTACTTCTGCTCAAGTCCTAGGTACTTATGAAAGTAGTTTCTTCTGGCTGGGAAATTGTAGAAGTAGTTAATCTCTGGCATTTCAACCTGTACGTCTTATTCATCTGCCATGCATCCTGGCATTTCATCATGTATATGTGTTAAAGGAAAATAAGTTATAACTATGCAAAATTACGTTCTATATCTGTGTGTGTTTTATTCTACCACATCATGCTTGGCATACGAGTTACTGTAATTTGTTTCAAGCCCAATCCAGAGTTGAAATGTTGTGGTTTATGCAGAGCATCCATGGATAAGAGAAGGTGGAAGTGCATCAGACAAGCCACTAGACAGTGCGGTCCTTTCTAGAATGAAGCAATTCAGAAGAATGAACAAACTAAAGCAACTTGCCTTGAAGGTAAGTTTAAATTTATTTATATGGTATCATTGTTTCTGAGATTGGTAGTAAGAGAGAGATAGGCATTTGATTCATTAGTC
Source organism: Durio zibethinus (assembly GCF_002303985.1). The sequence goes on along the minus strand of NW_019167871.1, from coordinate 7,559,962 downwards.
ATGAGATATGTGTTATTTGATATACGAGAGCAAATTAGCAATTCATTTTGCAATATCCAGTTATTCCATCATTAGTGTGTAATTCGACTTGAGCAACTTTACTTGCCATCTAACAAGAAGCCTGGTGGATTATAGGTCATCGCAGAAAATCTTTCTAAAGAAGAAATCCAAGGTTTGAAGCAAATGTTTGCAAACATTGACACTGACAACAGTGGCACAATCACCTATGATGAACTTAAGACTGGATTAGCTCGACTCGGATCAAAGCTCACAGAGGCTGAAGTTCAGCAGCTGATGGAAGCTGTAAGATACTATTTAAATCTATAATATCTAGGTATTTTTTAATTTATATCATACATACTAACCTTGGTTTAACCCTGGGTTATGTTGCAGGCTGATGTGGATGGAAATGGTACTATTGACTACATTGAATTTATCACTGCTACAATGCACAGACACAGGCTTGAAAGAGATGAACATCTGTACAAAGCTTTTCAACATTTTGATAAGGACAACAGTGGGTAAGTTTTCTGTCTTAACACTGAAGATAATTATACTCATTCTTTTTTCATGCAATTCTCCATTGCTGGCGCTGGCAAGACATCACACTTGATCACAATGCCATATTTGATCTTTTCTTGGTATATTGAGTTTTGCTTTAGTTTGGTAGGTATAAACGTGCTATAGCATTTTAGGCTAGTAGACATACTCCATAATTCCAAGTTTCGTGTGAATTAGATAAGATTTGGCTGTTGTGAATTAGTCATATTTGAGGTACATTATATCAATGACACGGGACCCTTAATTAACCATAATTCTGTTCGTATCTTTTCTTTTTCTGCCAGAATTAACCATTAAATCAGTATGGCAGGAGTCAATGACATGTTTGAAACTTATTGCAGGTATATCACAAGCGATGAGCTAGAAGCTGCCATGAAAGAATATGGAATGGGTGATGATGACACGATCAAGGAAATAATATCTGAAGTTGACACTGACAATGTAAGCCGTTTTCTACCTTTTGAAGCACATTTTCTTTGCGGCATGACGTATCAGTTCTTACTTATGCCTTGTTTACAGGATGGTAAAATCAACTATGAGGAGTTCCGTGACATGATGAGAAGTGGAACCCAACAAGGGCAACTCTTTTAGAAATATATATGACTGCACTCACAAAAATCAGTAGAAATTTCCCAAACATAATGCACAATGGCTTTAAGAGATCTTGTAGGTCTTCATTACATAACTTTGTCTGGTTTGGTGTTTCATTTCGAGTATAACATATTGCATGTAGCTTTTTACTTACATTTTTTGGTGAATCTTGTGCCTGATACATGACGGATTTTGAGAGGAGAGATTTTTTAAGCTAGAAGCTTGCTTATGTTTTTACTTGTCCTCAATTCTGGTTTCCCAAAGTGTGAAACTCAATCCTTGAGCTCACAGCAATGTTGATATTTACTATGAATAAAAGTGTGGGGCATACCAGAAGTTGGCCCAAGAGTAAATGAATGTTGCCACCATTAATGGCCTCTTAAAAACTTCATAAAACCTTATCCGGTGTTTCAGTTGCTCAAGCTTGAAAGGGTTTTAAGGAAAATTTTCATACAATTCATTAATAAGAGTCTATCCAGCAGTATTTTCCAATTTGGATCAACTATTGAATATCTGTTAGTGGGATCACTAGTACCCTCGTTGCCTTCAATTTCATCCATATCCAACATAGATGAAAAGCTGAGGCAAACCACACGAAAAGTTCCAGCATCTACCGTGGATTTTCTTTTCCAGGATCAGTGGCTCAAAGCTCTGTCCTAGACAGGGTCAAAGTCCAACCTAAAAGACAACCATGGTTGCAAAAGGGTAATTAGGCCGAATAGACAATCATAAGTATGGCATCAGTTTTAACCAATTGTCCAACTTTGAACACAAGGGAAAGGCAGCGAGACAGAAATAAAAGACAAAGATTGAAACTAAGCGAATAAAATCCAGCATTATTGATGAAACTCCAGCATTACATTCCATTATCCAGGAGGTGAATAAACAGGAATAAAAGAGACAGCCTAGAAATTTATTTCAGAAAGGTTATAATTCATAACAAGACAGCAATAACTTCACTTCCTTAAAAGCCATGAATCTTGATTTGATCCTTCTTCACGATGCCAGCATTAACAAGGAATTGTGAAACGTTTTTGCGCTGATCACCTTGGAGTTGAATGATTTTGCCAAGCTCTTTGTCATTCACAACATTCCCATTACAACAGAACTCCTTTTTGAGACTCTTGAGGATCTTCTCGTAGCTCAAATCTTGTTTCAGTCCTTGAACTGTTGTCAAGCTTTTCTTTCCATTCCTCTGTTGAATTCGTATGTGCACATAATCTTTGGTTCCAGTCCCACCAAATTCCCCAGCCTCAGCAAATGGATCGAAACTAGTAGGGATCTGGATGTCTATATCAACCATGAACTTGGCTAAGTAGAAACTTGGAACAATCTACGGATGCTTGTTTGTTTTCTTGAGCACTAGTACTGTAAGAATAAACAAATCTTTGAATTGTTACAAATCAACAAAACCAGTTCATCTTTCAAACAGAAGAATACCAAGACCTTGAAATCCATATATTCACCAAAATTTGAATCAAAATATCATTTCCAGTTAGTATAAATCATATATAGATACTAAATTAAACCAATTACATGAACAATCCAACTTTTCTTCAGAGCTAAAAGAAAATCACCAAATTCAAAAAAACTAAACATGTTTCCAAAAGAAGGAACAAGAATCAGACCCATGAAGCCTCAAACAAAGAAGAAAAACAGAAGAGACCCCAGAAAAGATCACTCATAACATAACAAAAAAGACATGCTAAAACAACTTCAAGAAACAACAATACGATAATCAAACACGACAAACTAGGAAAACAAGGAGAAAGACAAACAGGGTTTGTGTCAGAAACCGAACCTCGCCTGAAATCAGGAAACTTGTTCTATTCAATACGATGTGAAAATAAAGTTGACAAGGGGCTCTTTATATAGGAAGCTGAAGGGCGGTTCAGTCCCGCGCGGAATAGGAACCGTGGTTAAGGATGTGTGTGGATTGGTCCACATGGATGATGTGATTAGAATCTTGATACGTGGAAGGTCAAGATTGTTTTAGAATTTTTAGTTGGAATAATAAAAGCGTGGCCTTCACGCGTAACAAGAGAGCCCCCAGCTTGGAGTCTGATGGAAAAAGAACAAAGGGGAAGAATCTGGAAAATTAGGGGAAAAAAAAATATGGTCCAAAGTTCATCCAAATCCAATGGGAATGTTTTTGAACCTTTTGTCAAATCAAAATAGTGGCTACCCAATCAGATGCTCGGCAAGTTGGACTCTTGTTACCGTTGCTTGCTTGTGCTTTTTGATTAAGTAATTGTTGGTAGGTGATGTCATGGGAATATTCAAGAAATTTATTTATATAATGGGCAGTTTTTAACACATAAAAAAGATAATTTGAAAAATTACATTTTATAATTACCAATTACCAAAAGTCATAAAATAGTGATATCTAAGGTCCAAAATAAAATTAAGCTCGTAAAATCTAATAATAATATTTACATCATTAATAACAATACGATATAAAATTATAAAATTTTATATTACATATTTAGATATTAACAATATATATTTTAATTTACCTCTTATTTTTTTTATTTTATCACTTAATCATCAAAATGTGTTTCAAAATTTAAATTTTAATACTTATAATTGCTTTTGATTTTTGGATAGATCTATCATTTAGGACGGACAACATCTGCATATAAACCTAATATCATCATGTCTTAATTAACTTTCCCTTTTTTTCCCTTTTAGATGAAAAACCTTTAAAACAACACTTATTACTTTGTTTTTTCTTTCAAATAGAGCATTATGGCTTATTATATGCTTCAGCTCAGAAAATATTTTGTATTCATTATCAACAGTAAAAAGTTGCTACCAACATATAGTTTTAATAATTTCAGCTTCTACTAGTTTTTGTTTTTAATATTAAAAAAATTAGTTTAGGAAAATTAATGACAAGATTTGACCATTTGGTACTTTAGGGGAAACTCCCACAGCTGTTTATAACAAAAGCACCACTTTTAATAACACTTAATAGCTGTACAAAAGCTTTCAAAGCAGATCAAAAGAGTGACCTTCTTAAGAGGAAACAACACAAAGATAATCCTCTTCACTAAAATTTAGCTATGGAACACAACAAGCAAATTGACTGGGGATTGAAATCTTTAAGTACTCGGGCACCTATTATTATGCTACAAAAATGACAATACCAAAAATTTTTAACAGGTAAAAAACCACATGGGATCTGAAAGTTATGAGCTTGCCTCATCTGGTAAGCGCTTGAGGTCCATCTCGACTTGCTGAATTGTCCATTGCATGTTTTCCAGTTTCTGTAAATAAATGGTGATATTAATTTTTGTCAAACGAACTTTAGTGGCAACTATTTTGTTAGTTGATGTTACCTTCACAATAACATGGTACTGCCTCGCAATTGTATCAAAGTGAGGATCAACACCTTGATACTCAAGCAGGCGCATCACCTGTTTTAAAAGTTGTAATATGAGTTGATATTGAGAAATACAAGAAAGTAGCAGAGCTTGAACAAGCACAATGGCAACGAACATCAAAACAGCAATAGCCAGGAGTTGGCTTCGCAAAATTTTCTCCTTCGAGGTGGAGTTAGGATCATAGTTTAAAAAATACGCATAGTTTGTAATGCAAAATGATGTATATTCTAATCTAATAATTGACAGTCAAACTAGAATAATGATGGAACATACTGCTTTATTATATGCAGCAGAAGCTTCTTCTGTAGCCTCAAGAAGATATTTCCTGGCAACAAAGTGAGACAAGGTTATAGCCAATATTAAACCATAATTTGCACCAATAATTATGTGCATCACCCTTTAAAGTACCTTATTTTATGTAATGCTGGTATCGATTCCTGTGTATAAGTTTCAAGCAAGAGAACATACTCCAATACCCTGAAATAATAAATGCACATAAGACAGGCAATAGTAAAGGAACAGCAAGAGTATGCCGTGCAGGAGAATATATCACAACAAAAATAAATGCATACTCTTATGCTATTTCCATATTCTTTACGACAAATAAATAAAAGAAATACTAAACAACATGATGGCAGAGGAAACAATCCAAACATAGCAAGTAAAATGAGCGCATCGAACCTTAATTTTGCGTTCATGGTCTCACATTTTTTACAGAGCCATTTTTGCTGTAATTCATCCTATAAAATTTGTAAAAGACAAGTTCAGATATAAGTCCAAGGAAGAAAAATGAAAAACATAATGAAACCCCCCACAGATACCAATATTATCATTTACTTTTACTACTGAAAACATTAAAAGAACTCCATGAGCATAATGCTTACATATTTATGTTGATGTTGCAACTTCAAATCTTTGACAAGCTTAATGAGCACTCCAAGTATTTGTTCTAGGACCTGTCAAGAGAATTTTTTTATGTCACATGTCATGCAAACAAAACAAATCCCATTCCGAAACATGATATCATTCACAAAAAAACTTCTGGTGAGAAGAAAACTATTTTATTGGTCAGATGAGGATAAAATCTGATAAAACAAACTGTCTCAATCTCCTATTAATTGCCTAATTCACCTACATTATAGTATTCTGTAAATTTCCTATCTGCTGAATAGAGATCCTCACGCAAAGCTGCTTCTTCCTTTTCAATCTCCTCAATTACCAACTTAACCCTGGTAAATGAAATATTAATAAGACATGATCAAATCAAGCATATAGTTATACCAACCACATCAAAAGAAGTAGAGAAGGTAACTAAAACCTTTCTGGAAGCCGAGAACTTAAACTTTGACTTTCAGAAGATGAATCTGCAGAACAACAAGAATGGTATTATTAGACACATAAATATTCCATAAAGAAAATATGCCTAATGTATTGGTGACCACATTCTAACTTCGTCGCAGTTAGTTAATCTAGGCCTTTTGACTTTGCAATAAAATGTGGACAACAAGATCTATGGACTGGTGTGACAAACCATAATGAATTTAGGGACAGAACATTAGGAAGGAAGTTTGAATTGTTTCCAGACAACATGCTAAAACAGTAAAACACACAGGCATATATAAACTACAATGCAAGTACATATGAAAGGCAAAGGATACATGAAATTACCAATATCATCAACAAAGGCATCTGATAACTTGTCACATTTAGATTTCAAGCGAGCATTAATCTCCCTTGAAAGAGCTAACTGATAGTCAGCCATATCCTAAATCGCAAAAAAAATTTTAGAAATGTACCATGTTTTTGTAAGAAGGTTCATCCATTGTACATGACTATATCTTATAACAACAGAAGAAAGGACCTCATTTCTAAATAAGATTCAGAGAAGATTTTTAGAACAAAAACTTTCAGACTTCCATCTGCCATCATGAAATAAAGTTGTCATACCAATGACAATGGTACCCGTTGGAGCTGAGTTTGCCACAAATAAGCAGGAGTTATTCCAAGAAAGCGATTAGGCACATCACCAACACCAGGTTCTCCCGAAATCACCACCATTATTTGCTACTCCACCACTGGTTGCTGCACTATTTGCATAAGTCAATGAATTCGAACTCAAGCTGATAGTGAGACTGGTGCTAGAACTATCGAGTGAACTCCGTGACATTATACTCCATTTCTCAATTTCTTCCTCATGAATTTCCCCATCTTTAGATACAAGTGGAAGTCTCAATCTTTAAGCCGCTTCTGCAATAACCAACCGGTGCTCTAGAGTCTCATAAACCTGAAGTTCATAAAACATAGCATATTCCCAACCATTAAGACACTGTTTTGTTATCGCTTTTGCTACTTATTTTTCACAATTTGCTTTTTCCTTTTTAAAAAATAGTTATATGGGAGTAGTAATACTCTTAAAATGAAAAATAGCAACGGATTAAAATCGTTCAAATGATTAAAATATAACACTAGGTTTAACTCAAGTATTCTATATAAAAGTAAATCATACATGTTGCTATTTTTACTATCTAACTTGTTATGCCAACTTGTTATGCCCATTTACTCATTTAACGAAGTCAACCCTTTGGGTTGCCTAACTAACACACGTCCAACTGTTACGTCAACTCACTTTAAGCCCTCCCAAGAAGGGCTCGCCCAACATTTCCATTGATGTCCCATCAAAGTATCACTTTAGAACTAAACACTTGACTTTTAACTTGCCTGGATCATTAAATGAGACCCACATAAACCCTTCTCAAGCTTCACATAAACTCACCATCAACTATCAACTATCTCAGTCAAGTCACCCCCTTTCGTCTCACATATAAGGTGAAGAAGAGATCTAGGTATGTAAGACTCAAGCATCTTTCCCTCCATCTTAGCTTCTTACACACACCTTACCTTCTTTCTCCTCAAACCCTAAATACCTTACTGATTTAAGCATCGGAATACATCCCGGAGAACCAACTCCGGCGCCCCTGACCATGCTTTCTGGCTGCAAGTTCAGGCCATCTCACCTTCAATCTCTCACCAACTTCCTCCGACTAACATAACCCAAAAATATCACCAACATAAATCTTCAAAAATATCATTTGCACTTGCTTGATGCTTCCAAAAGAAATTCACATAAATCTAATTATCCAATAACTTTCTCATTTCACACAAAAAAAAAAAAAAAACGAAAACTTGATAAGCATAATGTCAAACCTGAGGAGAGTTATTCAATCCAAGCTGCGGATAAAGACCTTGAAGGTCTCGAATCCCTCCCAGATTCGCCACAGAAAGCGCTTGCTGATACTCTTCCACCATAGCTATTGCTTCACAGTAAATTGCCAGCAAAATATTAACACCAATTTTGACATTTTTGTTTTTCTTTTTTAAACATAATATCATATGCAAAAGGGAAAATTAATTCTTACAAAAATAATAATAAATTAAATTAGGTAATTACCATTGCTTCTAAGTAGCGAAATCTTTCTTTCAACATTTCCTCTCTCGCCTGGCAATCGAAATTCATTACATGATTTTAAAAAAGAAAATAAAAGTTCATCAAATCATTAAAAAAATCAATAGAGAATACGAGTTGGAGATCGTAGTAGGCGGATTTGGAGACGAGAGATCCATCGGGGGCTAAGCAATGGCGCTCTAGCTGATCGATTACTTGGATGACGTCAGCCGGCAAGTTTTGCCCCCCTTTCACCATGAATGGCTTTTGTTTGGCTTCGAAACGATGTAGTTTTCCTTTGCTTGTTTACCGGCAGAAAAAAAGAAAAACAAACTGAACGGGAAAAAGGCGCATTTGGACCTTTTTAAACTTGAAATGGAAGGAAAGGCTGTTATCGGAGGAATGAAAGTACAAAATTAACCCTCCATTTTTATGGAAGGGAAAAAAAAAGGTCATTTTCCAGTAATTTCTTCTCTTTCTCCGTGAAATTGTAAAAATAAAAAAATACGAAAAGATTTTGATGGAAAGAAGGAAAATTTTTAATTTTCATGATATTTAGGCATTGCAAATTTTTTTTTTTAATTTCTATTTGTAATTTGGAACTGAAGGAACAACAAGAATTGTTAATGTAAATTTATTATTTTTATTGACATTGTTGAAAAGCATCTATTTTTTATAATAATAAATTCGAATAATTTTAATTTTGATAATTTTAAATGTAAAAAAAATAATAATATTAAAACGATACAAAATGAAAATAACGATATTTAAATTTTTAATAAAAAAAAAATATATTTCATATTAAACTTGTGAATATAAATTATAATATAATAATTTTTATATTATATATATATATATGTGATATGAATTAAACATAATAAAAATACGTAAATTATCAAATTCATTACAAAAAGAACAAATAATAATAAGTCTTATGAGAGAGAGCACGGAGGGAGGAAGAAAAAGAGGATGGTGAAATCAAAGTAGTACTTATCATTATCATATATCATCATCATGCCATGCCAATTTGAAGCAATACCAGGGTAAATTCTCTTCATATTAGCATTTGACATTAACCAATCTAATGAATGATGTGAATTGGCACAATAGTAATTGAAAAAATAAAGGAAAAATTTTTTAAAAAAAAGAAAACGGAAAAGGAAAAACACCACCCTGAGAAGATCACAAGAGAATTGCCTATCTATGGAGATATCCACCAAGTCTCTGTTGGTTGCTTTACTTACCTCCTTATTAAGCCAATATGTATGTTATATATCTAAAAGTTAAACCTTTGCAGCCTATAGTTGAGGGAGAAGTTAAAGTTTCCCACGAAAAACAAGGTATTTAAGTATTTGTATAGTGTAAAATATAGATAATTTATATATTTATATTATATTTTATATAAAAATTATATATTATAATTTATATTGATATAAAAATATATAATATATTTTTTAATCTTATTAAATTTATTTATAATTTTTATTAAAATTTTAAATTATGTTATTTGAGATTATCAAATCTAGCAAGAACAAGCAGACTGGCAAGAATGATCCACATCAATGGCTGCATCTTTCTCTTAACCCTGTTGCGAAGAGGCGGGGGAATGGATTTTGCCTTGGTCTGCTTTGTGAATTGTGATGTGGCTTTTGAGGCCTTTTTGCGACTGTTGCAGGTTTCTCTTTTTTGTGGGATTCTTTTGGAGTTTCAGATCTCATTTTATCTGCAACACTTGCATCCACTGCTGCTGCTGCTGCCCCAACCTTTCTTCTTTCCTTTTCTTTGCCCCCTTTGCTTTCTTGATTTAGCAGCTTCCTCTTCCTTTTTCAAATCCTCTGCCTTCCTAGCCACTTCCTCTTCCTCCTTTGTTCTCTTTGGTTTTTCTTCTCCTGCCTACTCAATTTTATCTCTGCTAGAAGCAGCTGTTGAGCCACATGCTCGAGGAACAGATTTCACTGACTTTTCTGATTTACTTGTCGGATTCTTCTGCTTCACAGCCTTTGCCACAGGTTTACCGCCTTCTCAGCTTTTGCAAGCAGCAGTTTCTTTTGTGTTTGTTTTCCAAAGTTGAGCTAGGCACACTATGATCTTTGGCCACTCTTTCATTTACTATTTGTGTAATTACAGGTGGCTTTTAATCAGGATCAAGTGTACGGCCATCTAATATCCTCATATATTCTTTATGGAATTCATTATCGTTGTTTCATAATTCTAAATTTCTTCATTTGAACCATTCACTGTTTAGATATAAATATTATAAAAAAAATTTAATATTAAAGAAATAAAAAGAACGCACGGGCTCACTTACTTAATACAGAGATTTTGTAGCGCTTTTTGTCCCTTTCAAGGCCAAATCATTTGCTGCCTTTGCATCATTCTTGTAAAAGTATTTGTTCTACAGAATTTAAGCAAGAGTAGGGACAACATCTTTTTATGAATAATTTTATTTTAATTGTGTAAAAAAATAAAAAAAAACAGCTTGTTAGTTCATTAGGAATGCTTCCCAAAATTACAAGATAAAGCACGAAAAAAATCGAAAACAGTATTAAAGTAATTTTAGTATAAAAAATACAACTTAAAAGATAAAATACTAATAATGCATGATGCATCGTAAACTTGAGAAAAATTTAGATGAAATTCTTTAAGTGAAGTTTATAAATTTTTTTACTAAAAACGATTAAATAAAAATAAAAATTAAAAATTAAAATCGATAAATTAAATGATCTCGTTACATAAATTAAGTATAAAAAAATTTTAATAATTTTTTTTAAATAGATATTTTTAATAAAAATATTAATAAAATTTTTATCATTAAATAAGTATTGATTAAATTTAAATTATAAATAATTTTTTTAATTTTTTTTTACATATTATTGACCTTTATATATTATTAAAATTTTTATTAAATCATTTATAAAAAATTCACAAATTTTATTTTAAAAACTTTATGTAAGTTTTGTCCCATAAACTAAGTATAATAACTTCCACTTCTCATTGCTTTAACACTATGCTTCTACTAGTTGAATAAATTTCAATACATATATGCATGCCAAATTGTCTTTGTCGAATTATAAGTATTTGTGCTGAGCTTCGATCTAAAAGTATTCTTGAAAAGATAAGAAAAATAAGAGAGCGATTAGATGCAAAAATGAGAAATGTGCCTTATGTTTGCACTCGGATGCATAAATTAGAAATCAAAATAAAAGAGGTTAGAAAGAAAGAAAAATAAAGAAATAGAATAAGATGAAACTTGAAATGATAGTACCTGAATGTTTGTATTTATAAGTAAAAGACGAGAGACTCGTGGAAGATAATAGTGATGTGACACTAAACATATCAAACCAATCTAACATGAGTTTGAAATATCCCTGATTATGTGTTGACAACCTCTAACAAGAGAAAAGACTACAATACCCTTTTGACCATTAAATGCCTCCCACAATAAACATCTCTCAGTGGATATGCAAAGGTGACTCGGTGTCAGCATGTATATAAGAGATATAAAGTGATAACGATCTTCCTATACATGATAAGAAAGGCTTACAAGGTTTAAAAGTACCTTCTCATATGATTGTTTCTTCAAACTCTGCAACTGCGCATAAGCTTCTTGGCGAATGTTATCTGCAGCTTTGAACTGGGACAATAATTTGTTTTAACTTTATGCTTCATCGTGATATTTTTTCTTAGCAGCCTTAGTGACTGCCTCAGCCTTCAAGAGATTGACTTTCAATTGGTCTGCTTTCTTCTTTAAAGACTGTAAACGCAGAAGAATTGAACAAGCAATAAAAAACAGTATTAACACAACAAAACAAAGATGAATGGTTCCAACAGCTAACAAAGAGTATATCATCCAGTTTCGTATCTGCTTACAGGTGAAGTTCTATTTGTGTAATTATTATTATATCTAAAATTATGTTCAGATTACGATATCATAAGTGATTTTTTTAAAAAATTAATAATAAATAAAACACTTCTATATAATATTTTTTCACGTTAATGAAAACAGAATTATTTTTTCTTATATTACTTAAGTTATAAGAATGTGTGAAAATGTAAAAAAAAAAAAAAAAAAAAAAAAAAAGCAAAAATTGTTTCAATTTCCATGTTAAGAGTTGGGAATTAGGAGTGAGAATTAAGTAAACGTGTTTGGAAAATAATAAAAATATATGGGATTTTAGTCATATAGATTCATAGCACATGTTTCTTACATAAAATAAAGGTCAAAACATGTTCCCTTTGAGAGAAAATAAATGTTTGGCATCCAAGCAATCTTCCCCGTTGTCAACTGGAAAATGGACAACAAAAAAAAAAAAAAAGAAACACACACCATGTTGGGTTACAATTTAAGTTGCATCCTCACATGAATCCACGGGAATTTTTTTTTTTTTTTGTATAAAAGAATCGAAAATTTTCACATTCACTTATGAAAGTTAAAAATTTTAATAAAAAAAGTTATCCTTTTAAAATTTAACTTACCATGCTCATAATCCACTTATAAAGGAAGACAGATTAATATTGTTCATATCCAAATGTTCAGGACCAAAACTTTAGCATCCTACATTTCTGGCTAAAACTTATGCAACATGATGCAGAAAGGGCTAAGATTAAACCTGCCATTGTACATCCATGGAGGAAATTCAAACATCAACTGTCATCTACCAAAACTCAAAACTAAAAAGAATGTGTTCATCTAGGGTACCAAAATTGAGGCTTCGGCTGAACAACATTGCATTTTATCTCAGAGAATATTCTGTGGCATGGATCAAAGTGCAGAACAATAGGTATCATGGCAAGGACAATATCCATTGACATGCATTGATTATCATGTTGAAGGTTGCCATGTTCCTGGCTTATAGGATGCACCGGATCCTGTTGGCTCAGAAGACCTCAAAAAAAAGTTAGGAGGATAAAAGTAACCATAATTCGTCGCAGCAAAAATAGTAAGAGAACATATCTATAAAGTTGGCTTGGTTGTTTTGCATATAATATTTTCCAAAAGGATCTGACGCTTACTCTGGAACTGGTTTTCCTTTCTCTTCCCGTGTCTCCTTGGTCCTACAGATATGAGCTGTGATGTTAAAGCACAGAGAGTATCGACTATCGAGCAATTTTCATGACATGACAAAAAGAAAATCAAATCAGTCAACTACAAATTATGCTATGCCTATACCTTTTCTGCCACACATCATTTCTATAAAAGGTAATCGAAAAGGCGAAAGATTTCTTCATCAGCTAGAAAAATAAAAACTGGGAGGAACAAAATAGAGGCCTAAAGTGAAAAAGAAACAGTAAGGCAGAACCAAGTAGGAAATAAAAGAACATCAAGTGGGTCTGGAACACTACTCATTAGTGCAGTGAGAGTTAAAAAGAAAGGAAATCCAGCATGGGAATCAGATTAGGAGAAAGATAAGCCACTGTGACAAACAATTCAACAAGCTGAAATTTAATTGCTTCAACTCTCAGCAATGTTTTGTTCATGTTAGAGAACGGTTTGAGTAACCCACCTTCCATCTCTTGCTTGTTCAACTTTGTCACCTGAGAGTAAAAACACTCAGAATGAAAACATCATCAGCATCAGAGCTTCAATAAATTAAAATGATCAAATTTTACAACAGATTAACAGTTCAGTAAAAGAATATAATACCTTCTAAAGAAGATGGAAATTGTCGAAAGAAGCTTTTCAAGTCTGGACCTTCAATTTTACATATAAGTTACAGTACAGTTATCAACAATTGGACAAGCAAAAATAGGAAATGTAGATGAAAGGACACAAGAGCAGCAGTTAACCAAAGCTCATAGCCTTCTTACTGCCTTCTCTGACTTTCCTTTCCTCTTCTTCCCTTTTCAAAACTTTTCAAAAAAAGATAGGCAAGACAAATCTCTATCAGAAAATAGAGCAGCAGAACATGTAAAGCGATACTACTAATAATACATACAAGCAACATTAAGCCTAACATGTTCACGTCTTGCTTCTAGCTCCATTATTTCCTGAAGATAGAAATAATAAACCATCAAATCAGAGTTGAAATCATTCCAGCAGGATACCTTACCAGAAATACTTGTAACCAAAGTAAAAGTCTATGGTACCAAAATGTTTGCATCAAGTACGTTGTCTATTTAGGAGATATTTATGCATTTGAATGTAAAATCCTGCTTCACTTTTATCTTTTGATGAAGGAAAGTTTTGCTGCTTTGAAAAGCAGAGGGAGAAAGGCACTATCATACAATGAAATATGTTTTTAGTTACCTCTAGAGTAGGAGCTATCTTTCGCTGCCCATTCAACCAACATATCCATTCAACTACAGCAATCAAATTGCAAGATATAATAAGTATTGGAAACAAACAATGCAGTTTATGCTATTGGTAGTTTTTAATGTGCAGCTTGTTAGTTACTTTTGTGTATTTCAGTCTACTTTATGCTAGTATGCTTAAAAAGTGTAAAAAGCTTACCAGGGATGAAGGTTGGATCTTGCTCTCGTTTGAATTCCACCCATCTTTTCTCCTTTACTAGTACATCAATGAAACTATAATGTCAGAGAAACTTCATAGTAATGGCATACAAAATTCTGCATTATTTACAAATAAGGCGTTCTTGCCCCCTTCTTTCTCTTTCATTCCTCTTTCTCCCTATTCAAAAGTTGAAACCTCATAATCGGGATAAACATACCCCATTATTAACTTCATACTCAGACCAGTACCTTGGATCAAAATGGCATCATAGCTTTTTAACTTCCATAAAAACCAGACTGAAACTCCATTTCAACCACACAAAATAAAGAGCAAAGTTTTCTCTAGCACCAAATACAATTAGAGCTATTTACCGTCCTATTACGTCCATGAATTTAGGTCTTCAAGTATTCTCCTATATTATTTCATAAACGAAGAGCTAATCTCCAAACAAATCAAATCGCACCCACAAGAGTTGATAACAGGAGATTTCAAATATCCGATTATAATTATTGGCAACCACTAAGAACACAAGATGCAATCCAAAACTTACATGTTTAATACAATTCTTGAAAATCCCAGATGGAAAATCCATAAATTCAGATAGAAATCTCCATGAAACCAAAGCAAAAGGTTTTAAAGAACAAAACTTTAACACGAAGGAAAAAATAAAATTCAAAGAACTAATGTCTCTGCAAAACCCACATAGAAAATGCAAAAAACAGGATCACTAACAAACACCCATATCCATTAAAAATGAAAAACTTGAAAAAGAAAAGGAAAAGAGACCCACTTACGAATACCATCAATCTCTTCCTTTCTAGTGAAGTAACGGTTCCCAGCTTTGTCTACACCTATGAATGTTCTGTCGCTGAAGAACCCAGCAATTCTTGCAAACAGCTTTGACATCTCTGGTTCTAACGCTGCGCTCTTTTGGCTTTTGGTAAGTTCAATTAAGGACTTGCGACATTGGAGATTGAAGGTGGCAGAGGCGCAGAGCAGCTCAAACGACATGTCGTTTTGCGTCTTAGGTTCTTATACATGTGGAAGTCGCGTGTGCTGTCTCTTTTTTTTGGGCTGCGTTTGTTACAACTTTATAGTTAATAAGTCCAAAAAAAAAATACAAAGTAAAATTTTGTAATCTTGGTTGACTTAATTTTGGCTTCTTTTGGTGCGTTTTTATTTAAATATCTTTATTTTACAAGCACACATAATATACTTTATAATAAAAAAATAATAACATGAATGACTTAAATTTTAATTTAATTAATTAATATAATTATATTTAAAAAATTATATTCAATAAAATTAAAATTAAAATTTTAATATTTATAATTTTTTTATTTTCAAACTAAAACTTTTTTATAAAAAATAATAACATGAAAAAAAAAATTCTAAAATGACATTTTGTGTACAAAAATATGGTTTTTTCATTAGATATAACTATTAATTAATTTAGCAAAGAAAGTACAATTTATTAATTTTTAAGTAAAATGGAGTATTAAAATTGCGTAAATTAGAAAATTTGGAACACATCAATTTTCATTAATAGTAAATAAAAAAAATAGTTGGGGTTGGGCCAAAATTTCAATTAATCTAATCACTAAGAGATTGCAATGATCCAAACAGAGCCTAACAAAAACAGAACAATGTCTAGATTGTTCCCCACATCATTGTCGTTCCATTCTATATCCCATCACTTTGGAACTCACTTTGGTCTGACCGTACAAACTGTGAAGTAAAGAACTCGAAAGTGAAGTAGCTTTTCTAAGTGATCATCTTAATTACCAAGTAAGTTTAAAATCAAAACCCTGCAAAAAACCCTCTTTTAAACCAATTTATTCTTCAATTCTACCAACTTGGATCTCATCAAAACCTTCAAATTCCAACAAAAATCTACTCTTTTATCAATTTATCCAAAACCCATTTCTCCAAATCCCTCAAATATAACCCCCAAGAAGCCTCTCTCAATCTCCTTCACCATTCCAATTCAAGCAATGAAGAAACACTCAAAAACACTCACAAAAATCACTGAAGCAATGAAGCTGGTGGCAGCTGCAATGGCCAGGAGAGCTCAGGAAGCTGTCATCAATGGTAGGCCATTTACTGAGCCTTTAGCTGAGTTCCTTGACACCATGAATGGAAATCTACAACGTGAACTGAAGATATTGATTGTCCTTTAATTGTTATTAGGCCTGTAAAGGAAGTAGCTATAGTTTTTATAGCTGGTGATGATGGTCCTTGTGGTAGTTTCAACAGTTTTTTCGTCTCTTACTCTAATAAACAACTGAAATCACGTGGCTCAGTCCAACAGCGGTCCATGAATTTCCCGCCCTGCCCTCTTTCAAAGCCCTAAACTTTCTCTCTCTTTCTTGCTCAGCCCTAATTTGCTCCAATTTCCCTCCCTTATTTTCCCGCCTCTCAAACACATCTCTTTTTTATATGAACCCAATCTTTCATTTCCAAAAGAAATTCCATTTATGCATCTAAAAATTCCCAAAAACTCCAGATGAAACCCATTTCAAGATCCTCCAAAACTGAAGCATTCCATAAGTATCTAAAGCCGGGAGCTTTAGCCCAATTAAGAGACTTCAAAATCAATGCCAGATCCAACAAAATCAACGCAGGCCGACTTGATTCAGTTCCAACTCAGATTCCAAGCCAAACCCAGATCCAAATTTCAGATTTTGATCAAATCCCAAGGTTCCTCAACAAGATTTATGGAGGTCCATGTTGTCTTCAAAGGAAGAAGCTTTTGGCTTCCAAATCTGTTTTGCTGGTCAATTTGGAGAATTCCGGTCAAAGTTTAGAGTCTAGGGAGAATAATAATAGGGACGGTAGAAGTAATAGAAATGGTGAAAATTTGTTGATAAATTTGTTAGATACTGATGTTGTTGTTGCTCATTGAATCAAGTGATCAATAAAAAGAGATGGGTTTTCTTTGCTTTCTCTTGTAAAGTTGCTTCCGTTTTGTGAAACTTGATTCTCTATAGCAATTGAATGTTGTGGAAAGTTCTGTTTTATATTTTTGAGATTAAAATCTCCAGTAATCCAATTTGTCTTATCAGGTCTGCCTATGCTGCTTTATGATTCATAGTTGAGAAGTTACTATCTAGCAATATTTCTCTTGTTTAGCATCAATTACAAGATGATCTAATAAAATTGCATGGTGAATGAAGAGAAATTTGGGAATTAGAACTAACTACATATTGATTTAAGGGGGATCTACAACCGAAGCTTTTTAGTTGAAATTTAGCTTAATCTTAGCTGAATGTAGCCTGAATCACTGAATGTGAGTATGAAGAATTCTGCATTTCGTACTGCCAAAGTTTATATACAGCTTTGCTGAAACTAGACAATGAATGGAGTTCACAATCTCTATAATTTTTCTCAATTGAATGATTAGAGAGGCCTTTATATTTATATCATTATCTTGGATCATGTT
Organism: Durio zibethinus; assembly: GCF_002303985.1. The sequence goes on along the minus strand of NW_019167871.1, from coordinate 7,542,089 downwards.
CTTGTCTTCTGATCCCTTCAGTTGAAGGTTGAGATGCTAATTGTTGTTTCATAACCTGTCTGGTCCAAACCTTCACATGGCTCTTGGTTTACTAGTAAATTGTTTTGGTAACTCAGACCAGTCGTTTGCATCTATTTTATTCTTGCTTCTTATCTTTCATAGCTAATTAATGAGACCAATCATGAACAACGATGATCTAACTAATCTAAATTGCTTCTTTTATAATTTTAGCTTTGACATGAAGGTTTAGGCGATGATAATTACATATTGCTTGGTAGTTGTTTGAATGTGGCAACAGTAGCAGTGTTTCTGTCAAGCCTAGAAAGGAAATTAACAGCGATTCATCGATTAACTCAACATTAATTCATTTTCTCCTTAAGTAGTGAATCATGTTTGAAAGGGAATTATTGTGCTGAAGGTGGCGTAATGTTGTACGAGGATGAAAGTTCATGACGAATAGTCAAGATCGTAAAAAATATATTCTGTTCCAGATTTATCCATTCTTTTTATATGACACCATAGCATTACCCTTCTGAAGATTCTGAACTCTAATTTCATCCATTTATATGGAAAAACATATGGAAGAATTTGCTGGTATGAATTTGTTAAAAGATTTGAAATGCTCTTTCTTTCATTTTGAACCAGGTTTAAGTTTTTGGACTTTAATAGATATGTTTTATTTCTTTGATATTTATGCAATTCAAGTGAGCATCTGTTCTGCTCTGCTGGAGCAAACTGTTACTTATGGCCTATAGGATTCAAATAAGAAGTTATGGAGTGTGCCATGCTGATTGAAGGAGGTTTATCACCAGATATATTAAAAATTAATTGCATGAAGCGTAAATGCTACCCTTATTATCACCATTTGGAGAATCCTGTAATTGTTATTGGAGAATGCAAATGCATTTGCTTTTCCTCCCAAATAAACAATGAAGTCTCAATGTTTCTATCACTGTCTCAGATCTTGTTAACCCGATAGTTTGCATCCAAAACGATGTCCTTCCTTACCTGTTATGAACAAAACTTGTCATTGGCCTGTGTTTGCTAATTGTTTATCAGTAACTGAGATCTAATGATCTATCATTTATTGAACGTCACTTTAGTTTTCTGAGCTTACAGCTAGCTATCATGCATCTATATCTCCAGAATATCAAGTTATAAATTGAAATGCCCCATGCACTCTCTGGCAGCAAGTAACAAAAAGCGATGAGATTCCTGGCAAACATGTGCTTTCAGTAGGTCTTAAATGTTTTTAATTTGAGATTTCTGGTCTTAATTGAGGACCCTAGTAGCTTTGTAACGAACCATTTGACAGGGTTAGTTTGTTTCATTGTTTGTACTGAGTTTCTAGTTCTTCAAACCTTTATGCTGATCCTGTCTGAAACATAACAAGTTCATTTTATGCATCTGTTGTTCTTAGTAAGTTTGATCAGCTGAGTCAAACCTGACTATTCTGTCAAGTATTCTGATGTTGGAAGGAAAAAATGCCCTCTAGAACAAATATGATATCGACTAAATCCTAAAGATAGCAGTGTTCCAGATTGCAGGAAATCAAGCATATCAACAAAGAATAAAATCATAGGTTGAGTTGATCAGATTGATGCAATGATCATTCTGCTGCATTTAAGAATGGTAGATGAAAGGTTGTTCTTATCCTAAAATCTTTCACATTTCACTCATGATTGCTCATTCTCTTCCTCTTAGCCACGTAAGCTAATGTCTTGGCTATAAACAGTCCTGGTTAACAGGTTAAGTTTTGGCTCACATGGGGTTTTCTTCCTTTGAAATTGATGGGAGGTCAATGTGATGAATATTCATAACAGGGAAAATATTTTCCTTGCATGCTATTGGCTTTCAATTTTGCCGACTTCCCCTTGTCTATACTGTTCCGTTGATTGAGCCTGATTCACCTTAAAAGCCTGATGTGGTTAGGAGTACGATAAGACATTGATGCTGCTTTTCCCTGGATTTTCAATAGGCACTATTGTTTTTTCTTTAAAAGTCACAGCAAGATTTGAATTTTCTCTTTTATTTTGAGCACTATATATATTAATCATTGAAACAAATGCTCGTTCGTTGAATTCGATCTATCATTTGGTTACAGTAGAAGGCATAAGTATCAATTCAATTGACAGTTGACATTCTAATATTGCAGCAGGGATTTGCAGTTGTTTTCCTTTACAAAGCAAGATTTCTTTTAGAGACAAATCTATGATTTAGCCATTTCTCATTCACTGTATTCTCACTTTCATGGCAATCATTATAAAATAATTAATCTTCTAAAGTTGTCGAAATCCTAAAAATTCAAAATTGTCACGTTCATGATTAAATTTATATGAAATTTTTGATAAATATCATTTTTTTCTCGATAACAATTTAATTTTTTCATAAAATCACTCGTAATTTTTTATAATTCATAATTAAAAATAATCACGACTGTCTAATCTTAATTTCTTTTAATCAAACATGCATGCATTCTTTGAGACATAATTATTTTCAAATTTATAATGATAAAAACATGCACTTTGCAATGTGTGACAATTGTAAATTTTTTTTTTGTCTTATGGATTATAAACGAAGCTTAAAAACTTAATACTCTCAATTTGGAAATCAATTTCAATATTATTGAACTAAAAATAAAAAAATGATTATTTAATTTTAATATTCTTTAAGTAAATTTGACAATATTGATCATTAAAACGTTATTATTATCTTTTGAACTCAAAATTTAATTTAATTAATTTATGTCATTATTTTTAAAAATAATATTAAATAAATTTAAATTTTAAATCTTAATGTATTTTTTTATCTCTGAAATGTTACATCTTTTACAAAAAAAAAATTATTTTTTTATTTTTGAAGAAAATGAAGAAAAGATGCAATGGTGAAAGAGCATGAAAGACATTCATTGGTTAGTTTAGATTTCTATATTAAATTCAATTTGTCTCTCCTTTCAGCATTTGGTTCTGCCAAATTCGTTGAATGACGGCTACCCAATTGCTGCATGTGGGTCACATTTTTTTCCTGTGGCTAGCATTTGCCCATAAAAATTTCCCTTTCAATTTGACAAATTTGTCTCCTGTCTTATCATTTGTTTTTACATCTATTATGATGATTCATAGGGAGATTTTTTTTTTTTTTTTGCAAATAAAAGTTTAAGAGTAGAAAAATTTTTTTTTTTTAAATTAAGATAAGTAGTCAATTAATTAAAATTTAAAAGTCAAGATAAATTCATCAATTTAAATGAAATTTACGAATTTATTAAATTTTTATTTATAAAATTTTTAAATTTACATATCGTTTATCAATAAAAAATTATGAAAAGATTTAAATTTAAATGCTAAAATATCCAATATTCGACTCTTGCCACTTCAATCGACCTTTGTTGATGATGCATATAGAGATTAACTTGTAAGATTTTTCATGAAGCAGCTTAGAGATTAAAGTTAAATTTATTATTGCATTTTTAATTTTGCTTATTTTTTAATATAAAATAAAAAATTTATGAAAATTAGCAATTATACAAAATATTCTTTGAAATGGAGAGTATAATAATAAAATTTATAATTTTAATTTTATTATGTTTTATTTAAAAATTAATAAAATTAAAAATATAATGAAAATTTTTAATAAAATTTAATAATTAAACAAATGTCACCATTCTTTACATTATCTCCTCTACTTTTACATGCAATGTATTACATTATCTTCTCTCATCTTTATATGATTGTTTCTTTCATTTCATGGCAATTTTCCCTTGTCTTTGTTTGGCTTAAACTATCTATGTGCTGTGCAAACCAGGTGGATTTGACACCATTATTGACTTACTCAAGCTTTTGGCTAATAATATTTTAACAAGAAATTTAAGTAACTTTTTCCACATTACTTTAATGAAACCCCAAAAAATCTCTTTAGTTGCCATAAGTTTCAGTGTTCTAAAAGTGGTAAAACCTTTTCAGCTATTTCCCTGAAATTACCCTACTGCTTTAGGAGTTATCTAAAAATAATACAAAATAAACATAATATAAAAATAATATGATTTAAAATTTTAATAATAATTATATATAAATTTAATAAAATTTAAAAAATATCTTTTATATTTTTATATTAATAAAAAAATATAATACATAATTTTTATATAAAATACGATATAAATATATAAATTTTAATATTACAAATATGTAAAAATTTAGTGAACGTCAAAGATCAAAAAAAAAAAAAGCTAGTGGAACTCAGCAATCACCGGGTAGTTTTCAAAGCGAAGTTGAAGTTGGAACACACTGACTTTGTTGAAGAATATATAAATGCCAATTTTGCACGTGCCCATGGCTGCTACAGCTACCTTTCCGGCAAGTAACACAACTTAAATAATTAAAGCACCAAACCCAAGCAAGAATTTAAAACAAAATGTATAAGATATAAGATATATATATAATGAAAATTATATTTTATAATTTTATTTAAATTTGATAATTTAAAATATGATATGATGATATAATATAAATATAATATAAAAATAATACGATTTAAAATTATAAAATAATTAAAATTATATTTTATATTTTCGTATTAATATGATCTGTGATACGTAATTTTTATATAAAATATTTTATAAATATATAAATTTTATTATTTTATATAATACGAATATATAAATTATTTAATTTAATTTAATTTTGAATATATGGTAATAATAATTGTGTTTTTAATTAATTTTAATATTTGAAGGAAGAGAATCGAGCTCTACTGTTTTAGGTACGGGGAAACATTTATAGATCAACAATTGGCTGAAGCATCAAGTGGTTTACTTGTTATTGATTAAAATAAAATGAGGGGTTCATTGAATTTCTTTTCGCTGCCCACTCTTTTTTAGCATAAAGCAGGTTGCTTTTGCACTACCAACCTTTTTTATACAATGAAAATCGTAATTTAGAGATTAAAAAAAAAAAGTTATAAGTGCTAGATTTTGAACTTTAAATGTATTTAAATTAATTTAATATTATTATTATAGTTTAAAAAATGAGATTAAAATTTTTAAATATTTAACATTATTGTGAAAAAATATTATAAATTATTAAAATATTTAAAAATATGTATAAAATAATAAAATATTAAAAATATAACGTAATATAGTGATTTTCTATTCTGAAAACATTTTTTTTATTGTAAGGTATCTTTTGAGTAACTTTTTGATTTGGATTGTAAAACTAAGCTTTTAAATTAAAACGTCATATTTTTTTTTTAGTATTAAGATTGAAATTCCATCTGAATAGACGATGAAATTGGTTATGATGAGATTAAAAACAGTAATAAAAATTATTATAATTGTGATTGAAAAAAAAATTATGTAACTGTGATTGAAAATAAATTTTAATAAAAATTTTATGTTGATTTAATTTCGTTAATTGATATTTGAATTCAACTAATGATGCAATAAGTTTAGTTATATTATACTAAAATATGTTAGAATCCAAACGAGAACCGAGTCAAAATCAATTTTTGAAAGTAAAAACTACTTTTAATACTAAACTAAACTAAACTAAACCTTATTATTATCTCTTAAAAAATAATGGCATAAGATTGAGCTAAATCTTGATCCTTGCACTAACAATTTTCACACATCTTTCTTTTACAAGTCCAATTTGGATAAGGCAAAGACAAATTAAAAAGGGTTTAAATGAAGTTTTTTAAGTAAAATTTTTAATTAAAAATAATTAAATTAAAAATCAAAACGATATAATGAAATATATTGATATATAGATTAAACTAGTTTTTTTACCCATATAATGTACAGGATTTTTTTATTAAAATTTTTATAATTTTAAATTTATTTTTAATTATTTATATAATATATAATTATATATTTTATAAATGTCAAGATACAATTAAATGATAATTTATACATAATATATTATAAATGATATTATTCATCTAAAAGAAGTATAAACTTTTGTAAATTTTCAAGAATTATAAAAATCCTTTTTTTCATTAAAAATATTTTCTTCAATTTATTTGCTAAATACTAAAAATTTTGCTATCTCTTTTTTCTTGTTTTAAAAAAAAAATCAAGAATCAATATTTAAATAGTTAAGATTAATAATTGTTTTTATCATAATGTTGATTGGGTGGTGTATATATATTTATATATATTTGATTGAACAACATATTAGAATTATTAATTTTGTTATAATCATTTGCTTTTTATTTGTTCTTATTTTTTACATACTTCAAGTAATTATTACACAAATATATTGGGCCAATAATTTTTTCTATATATGTTAACAAAATAAAGTTATTTTTTAGATAAAAGGGAAACAATAATTCTTTATGTTATGCTTAAAAACTTTTTTTTTTGGAATATTTTTTAATTTTAATAGTTTTTAACGTAATTGATAGTATTTTTTGTGAGTTAGATATGATAGTGATTATCATTTTTCTTATATCATCCATTATAGACAAAAAAATTCAATAATAAAAAGTATAGCAAAAAAAATAGAGAATATAAATTTATATATTAATTTATCAATATTAAATATATACAATAATAAAAGAAAATATTTAATAAATTAACAGAGAATAAAAACATTAAAGAAATAAATAAAACAAAAAAAATATAATATAAATATTTAATAATAATCAATATAAGTAAAATTAAAAAAAGTTATGAACTAAAGAGAAACAAATAAATTAACCAAATATATAATATTAAAATATTTTAGTTAGAACATAAATAAAACATTATATTTGTTTTCAAAGTAAAAATATATTTTTATCTAACTTTTTTATCAACATTCAAATATCTCATATTTTCATATGAAGACGTAAACTTTTATTACTTTAAAAATACATATTTTTTAGTCAATAATTCATTAACTTATCTAAAAATATTAAATTTAAATAATTTATTAAATAATTTTTAATTTTTTATAGATTTTGATTTGAATTTAAATAATTATCTAAAAATATTTAATTTAAATAATTTATTAAATAGAATTATTTGTCAAAAAATAAAATTTTATTAAGTTTATATATTTGGAACTGACACTAAATTAAAAAAAAAAAGATAAATTATGATTTAATATATTTGAATTCAAATTTTATGCAAAAATTTTAATCTTAGATAGATTTTGATTTCAATTTAAATAATTATCCAAAATATTCAATTTAAATAATTTATTAAAAAATTTTATTTTATAAATAAAATAATATAAATATTATCTTATGTGTCATAAAAAGAGATTATCCACTTAGGCTTCCACATAAGCAAATTTGATTATGTAATCTTGTATGTTGTAATATAATATATATATTAGATGTGTAAAATTTGAAAAAAAAAATTAATAAATTTTGATATATCTTTTAGATAAATATTTTAGTAAAAAATATATATAATTTTTACTATCAAATAAGTATTTATTAAATTTAAATTATAAATAATATATTTAATAATTGTTTTACATATTATTGATTTTTATATTGAACTCTATCAATTTATTAATTTAAAATTTTTATTAAAATTAAAAAAAAATTACAAACTTTATTTAAAACGTGGTAGACACATACAAAAAAGGGGCAGCATTAATTAGTAATTAAAATAAATAAATAAATAAAAAGATATATTTATGAAATAGAATCCAACTAAGAATAGCAATAGCTCCAAGGTGACTGCAAGCTACCATATTAATCATCAAAGAGTCAATATAAAGTAAAACAATCCCAAAGAAAAACATCAATCTTTGCATATTTTGCAAGAAAAATTTTTTTTTTCCATCTTCAAACTCTCCACATTTATTTCTAAATCTATTGAAATTCTTTACATAAAAATCTGTTTATTTCTGCCTTTTCAGTTTGGCCTTTTGACTTTAAGAATCTGATTATTTTAATATGTTTGTACAAGAATCTGTTAATTTTTTATATTATAATATGTTTTTTTTTTGTTTTTATATATTTTAATTTAATTTTATAAACGAGATTAAAATACTGATCCTAGTGGAAATTCACCAATTTGCTCGTTTATTTTAATTTATCTCTGCAGCCAAGGAATAATTTTAAATGTCAACAAAATAAATAAAAAGAAAAACAATTGGATATGATGTGGATCTTTACCAGGAATAGTGTATAGAGGTTGGTGTAAAATCTGTGGGCAAACAAAATAGCATGGCCAAAATCAAGTTCTAGGATGGAAAAAGAAGCAAAAACAAAGAAAATCATTCTTTTTATTTAAAATTATTTTCAATTTTGTCTTTATTATGATACCCCACGCTTGCCAAGAGATTATAAAATGAGATAATGATATCAGCCCCATAGGTTTTTTTTTTCCTACATTCGAGTGGGAGCGATAGATTAATCAGAGCAGTTCTCAGAAAACCAATAACCAATCCAGTTCTGAGGATCAACTGCTCACTAATTTCTACAATTCTGTCAAGACCCAACTTTTTGTTTTTAAATGAAAAGTTTTTGGGGGGTACTACAGCATTAGCCATATGGATTTAGAGATTCAGATATATCTGATTCAGCCTGGAAGAATCCTGGTGATGTAAGATTACAAGGAAAGTCAGTAAAATACACCAAAAAAACCAGAACAAATCTGACTCTATTTCCCTGAATTTTTTTTATTTTCTGTTGTCTTTCTCTGTCAAAGTTGGGTTCTTCAAGGACTAACTGAAAATACATGAGGCAATAGGCAACCATTACAAAGGAGAGAAAGAAAACAGGCTTGTAAAGACAAAAAGTAAGGTCTGTCTTGCACCTTGTTCTTTTTTTACGGCCCTCAGTCTTCCTTTTGCCTGTTTGTGTCCCTTGCAAAGCCTGTCATCTCAGAAGTTTTGTATCAATTTTTGTAGGTAAGATTCTTAAAATATCTGAATTTAGAAGCCACAGTGATTCTGATGAATCAGGCAGCTTTTTTCTTTAACTGATTTTTTTAATTGAAATTTCTTTCTCATGATGCAGATATAACCTCTTTAGAATCTTGGGAAAGCTTTTGCTTTTGGAGGTTCGATTTTTACCTCAATAATTCTTTTGTTTTTTATACCCTTTGTCTCTTTCTATAAAATTTGTTGAATTTGGATAAAACTTGAATGTGAAAGTGAAGTCGACGATGTTTCTGTAGGAATTCAGCAATGGAAGACAGATATTCTTTTTCCAGGCAGGGCAGTGGTGTATGGAGATCCTTGAGGAATGGGGATTTTGAGGAAGAAGATGTTTGGGCAGTTCTCAAGGAAAGACAAGATTCTACATCCAAGGTTGGCCAGTCCATTGAATCTTATGTTCCTGTCAGAAGAGACCTCCCTAGTGCTGCAAGAATGATCCCAAAAACTTTCTCTGTTGCTAATAACAGCAGTAATATTGGCAGCTCTGCTTCAAGTTCCGGTCATGAGGCTAATGGAGTTAAGCAGCAATCAGCTCCTGTTAACATTCCTGATTGGTCAAAGATTTCTAGCAACAAGTCAAAGAAGGTTTCTTGTAGGAATGGTTCATGGCATGATGATGATGGCGGCGGTGGTGGTGGTGGTGGTGGTGGTGATGATGGTGATGGGGTAATGAATGGTTTTGGACATAGTGATGATGAAGAAGATCATTATGATGAATACGATTCCAAGGTTCCACCACATGAATTTCTTGCCAGGAGGCTTGCAAGGAGTCAGATATCTTCTTTCTCAGTTTTTGAAGGTGTTGGCAGAAAACTCAAAGGGAGGGATTTGAGGAAAGTGAGAAATGCTGTTTTAACAAAAACAGGTTTCCTTGAATAATGTTATCAAGTCCCCATCATTGTGATCATAAATGGTAATGTAGAAAGCATTTCTCTTTTAGTTTTTGTCAGTCTAATATTGTGAATGGGGGTTTTGAGTGGTTGCTTAGTCTGGAAGTTGTCTATTGCTTTTTTAGGGCATTACAAGATCCATTCTTCTGCCAAAAAATTGAATGAATCAATGATAGTTTCCATATATGTTTTGATTTTAAGTCGAGTCTGAGTCGAGTTGAAAACTTGTTTCATCCAGCTAGAAAGCTTAGGAATCTTGAAACAATTTAGAGCCATGGAATTGATAATGAAAAGTTGCGAATATCATGAAATGAACCTTTGAGAAAGAAGATAAACAATGTCTTGATGGCAGTATTTATTTACAAGAACACCCATATCAAAGCACAATATCCATCAGATAAAATACATGGCTTCAAGGTCCTATGATTCAGCACGTGCAGCATTATGTCATTAAAGGGGGCCAATTGCAATCAATTCTGCAGAGTGCATACCTAATGTAATGAAGCTAAAATAAATCAGGATTCAACCACCTGCTCAATCAACTCAAACGAGTGTATGTTATGTTCATATCAAATTTGATAATTTAAAATACGATAAAAAATTTAAAATATGATATAAATTGTAAATATTTTTATAAAATATGGATACATAAATTATTAAATTTAATATTAATAAAAATGTCGAATTCTATATCCTGAATTCCAACCACGGTTTTGTGATTAAGAACAAAGGAACGAAATCAAACAGGAAACAAAAGAATGTAATAGGAAATTGTAATTGTAAGTTGAATAGGGATTCTGGAAGAGTTGTGGTTGAAATTGAAAGAAATCTAATGATTTAGCCATAAAAAGGCACGTTTTCAATAAGTCTGAATCCTGATTGTTACTGAAAAGATGCCACCAATAATTTAGCCTTAACAGAAGTGGACCTGGGCTGCTTCTGCTCTGTTAAAGCCTGCATGGACAGCATTGACAATGCCCACATTTCATCACTGTGACTTGAAGCCAAGTCCAAGGTGAAAAGGACTTCCCACGAACTGAATTGTTCTTACTGTGTATGAGCTAGACTCCCTTCTCCTTATTTTAGTTTTCTTTTTTTTCTTTTCATATGATTTCAGGCTGGTTTTTCACTTGAGATTTCCTCTTCAGCGAGACCTGAGATTTCGGATCAACCAATTTAGATGAACGGTGAAAATGGGATTAATTAATGTAACGACAAAATTAAATATTATAATAATAATTAAAATTAATAATAAAATATATATTTAAATATAAATATAACGGTGATGATGAGATGAAATGTAATAAAAATAAAAAATAATTATTAAAAGTATTAAATTAAAGCTATGAGTTAATAATTAATTAAAATTTATTGTAATTATTTTTATATCAAATAATAATTTTGTTAAAAATCAATAATAATTGATTTACAATTAAAGGTATTAATCTAAAAGTTATTATATTAATAAATGGTTTTTTACATATATTATATTTATTTGATAGTTTTAATGTATGAAAAATTATTCAATAAAAAACATTAACACAAAATTTGGAGGTTTTTACGAGACAAAAATCAAGGGTATAATTGAACTAAAAATGAAAACATGAGGCCATAATTGTCTAATTTGGGATGCGATGAACCACCACACCCCTCCTCCGGTGAAAATTTCTCTTCCGTTGAGAAAATTTTAGTATAATTTTACCTATTTATAAATATTAAATTATTTAAAATTTTTATTATATATCATTTTTAATCTAATTTTTAAATAATTATTTTTTTCATTACAATTCACCACATGATCGCTCTTTTTACATTTAAATATATTTTATCATTAATTTTAATTTTATTATAATAATAATTAATTTTATTTTTATTATTATTTTTAATCTCATTAAAATTAATTTTATCGAGTCCTTTGCTGCAATTACACCACAATTATTTATTTGAGTAACAATAGCACATTTTAATTAGGCAGGTGTGACACTGTTGGGAGAGCAAATTTCCACTGATGAGCAAGTCTCACTACACCTCATTTTGACATTTTTGTCCTTTTAATATTTTTAATCCAATTTTATCCTTATATTTAAATTATTAAAATTAAAATAATTTTAGTGAACTTAAAAACCAATATTCTATTTCTCCTCACATTATTTTTTGTCTTTAAAAAATTAATTTTTTTAATATCTTAAATATTAAATAAATATTATTTTTAATATCATTCGAATCAATCTCATCATCCATCAAATAGAATTTTAAATCATATTTAGATTCAACTGAAAAAATTATACAATGAACTTAAGCACATTTTTTATCCATTTGGATTATTATTAATTAAAATTTATTGTAGTTATTAAAAATAGTAATGATGAGGTGAAGTGTATTACGGATAAAAATGATTATTAAAATTATAAATTAAAATTATGAGTTAATAATTAATTAAAATTATTGTAATTATTTTTACATCAAATAATAATTTTATTAAAAATCAATAATATTTGATTTACAGTTAAAGGTGTTAATCTAAAAGTTACTGTATTAATAAATGATTTTTTCTATATTTATATTTATTTGATAGTTTTAATGTATGAAAAATTATTCAATAAAAAACATTAACACAAAATTTGGAGGTATTTACGAAACAAAAATCAAGGGTATAATTAAACTAAAAATGAAAACATGAGGCCATAATTGTCCAATTTGGGGTGCAAGTGAACCACCACACCCCTCCCCTCCGGTGAAAATTTCTCTTTTTGCTGCAATTACACCCCAATTATTTATTTGAGTAACAGTAGTACATCTGAAGTGGACTGATGTGGCATTGGTGGGGCAGCAAATTTGGAAAGATTTAAATGAAATTTTTTGGATAAAGTTTGTAAAATTTTTATTAAAAATAATTAATTAAAAATTAAAATTCAAAATCAAAATTCAAAAAATTTTATTATATAAATTAATTGTATAAAATTTAATAAATTTTTATGTATATTTTAAATAAATATTTTTAATAAAAACATTAACATAATTTTTATCGTTAAATAAATATCGATTAAATTTAATTATAAATAATATTTTATATATTATTAATTTTTACATCGAATTTTATTACCCTATTTGTTTTAATTTTTTATTAAAATTTTTATTAAATAATTTTTTTAAAAAATTCATAAATTTTATTTAAAAACTTTATGTAAGTTTTGTCCAGTAAATTTCCACTTTGAGAAGACTTACTGCACCTAACTTTTTACATTTTGTCCTTTTAACATTTTTAATCTAATTTTATCCCTAGAATTAAATTATTAAAATTAAAGTAATTTTAGTCAATTTAAAAAATGATATTTTATTTCTACTCACATTATTTTCTGTTTTTAAAAAATTAATTTTTAATATTTTTAATATTAAATAAATTTAATATTTTTTTGCTTTATTTTTAAATTAATATCTCCAATAGTTATTTTTATTTTTATTTCATAATAATAATTACTTTCACATTTAAACATATATCTCATTATTATAATACTCAAATTTATTATTATCATAAATAATATCACCGTTATTATTATATTTAATGTCATTAAAATTAATTTCATCGTCTATCTGTTAAACTGCCTGGAAGTACAGTACAGTAAATTTAAGCGCATTTTGGTGCATTTGGATTCAGAGAAGGCCGTCAAACTTGGTGCTTTTGTCGGTTGGCAGGAAAGGAACGTATAGTCGACTTTGAAGAACTCACACCACATAAAATCATTGTTCTTGTGAACCAGAAAACATCATGTACAAATTTTGACAGATTTATTAACCAGATTATTTGGACCACACCCATTTTTCTTCATTGTTCAAATCCTACAAAAATAATCATTGATCACATAGAGACAAAGCTGTTACAAGAAGACCAAAAAAGCCAATGTGTCATGGTCTGTAGTTCTATATCATCTATGTTTATTAGTATATAAAATTTAAAATATAATATAATAATACGATATGAATATATTATAAAAATAAAATATAAAAATTATACGGTTTAAAATTATAATAATAATTATATATAATTTTAATAAAATAAAAATATATATTTTATATTTTTATGATAATATAAATTATATTATATAATTTTTGTGTAACATATAATATAAAAATACGAATTTTAATATTTTACATTACACAAATATATGAATTATCATATTATAAAAAACCACCAAAGAGTTACTAAAAAAAACTAGATATTGCTTTAGCCTTTGCCTCATTAAAACCTCTCAATTCTTTGATAGCCAAATCTCTTAGCCCATCCACCAATTTGTTCAAATCCTTGTCATGGCTTCCAATTCTGTTTATCATTCCTTGTATTTTTCCGATGTATAGACCATAGCTTCTCATTTTCTCTATTTCCTCTTCACTTCCACCTCCTAATATTGCCCCACATGCAGCTCCGCAAGCATGCATTGCTCCATCGTATTTCTCACAGATACGTTCGATCTCTCCGATGTGGGAATGGCATGACTCTTTGTTGTCCGATTGACAAGTTTCTACTTCACAGTACTGCCCATAAATCATTTCTTGCGAACCTGCAGCACGTGTGATCTCAACCATTACCTGTAAAACTCGATCTGACTTATTTTGGTTTGGATCATCGGATTTAGCCAATAGCTCAAGCCCAAATGGTAGCGTTGCATCCCCGATCAGTAACTCGATGTTTGGTCGGTAGACATGTTGAATCGCTGACTTGGGCCTGGAGCTTTCTGTCAATGGAAGATGCTCATGAGTGAATGAAGCTGCATAAATGAGGTGAAGTGCGGATGCCGCTGGCAAAGCTTGGTCCCGGTGGCCGCCAACGAGTTCACATGCAGCCACGCATAACGCTGGCGCCGTGTTCCGTGGGGCGGCGAACGTCAAATGGTGCATGGGATCAAAAACACAGGGAGGTTCTCGTGCCTGGATGGCCTTCTTAAGATGAGCTTCGATGTCTGAGTTTATGGAGGCCCAATAAGACCGGTTGCATGACACGGTAACCTTCAAAGGCCTATAAGGCAACAGTAAAGCACATGGACGGCTGGGATTTGGTCTACAAGGAACAGGTAACGTTGCGTTGCCATTGATGTAGGAGAGAGCTCTTGCCATGGATGAAATGTGAGGAAGCTTCAAGCTTTAAAAAAGAAAGGAGCTTTTGCCTTTTGGTATATGAGGAATTGTGGGAAACGCAAATCATTTAATGAATACTATATATTTTCCGAGTTAGATTTTTATAAGGTAAATTTTGGAATTATTATTAGCTTATGAAGTGCATATTAGTTTGTGGCCGACAACACTTGAGACACGTGTTTCACGATGAAAATTAACCTTAAAAATAATTTATTTTTTTTAAAAAAATTATTTTATTATTTATATATATTATAATTCGTATCAATATAAAAATATAAATTATATATTATTTTTATTATACATGTATAATTATTATTAAAATTTTAAATTATATTATTTTTATATCAAATTCGTATCCACTAAAGATAGTAATTATTATATAATCAAAACCTAATTTCCACTAAAATGATAGCACTCGGTACCCACCAATTTGTTTTTAGTCAAAATATTAATCACATGTGCTAAAAGTAAAAAATCTTTATATTAAAAATATTTAATCTTTAGATTAATCACATGTACCAATTTGTCTATAAACAAGGTTGAAATTTCACGAAAGCCAAAATTGGACTCAAATTTTAGTGGATTTTTCAAGGATAGCATTGGCAACGGTCATCTTAGATCATCTTTAGGTTATCTCATGGAGTTGATTTGTATCTAATTAAATAATTGGATTAGATACTATTGAATATCTATTTATTTATTATTTATTATTATCATTGACAATCTAAAATATAAATGATGACACAATTAAAAAAATGATACAAAATAAAATTACAAAAAATAGTAAAAATTAAAATTTTAATGATATAAGTTTTATAAAATTAAAAATATATATTTTATTTTTTTACGTCAACAACATACAAATTTTATGTAAAATACAAAACAATACTTAAATTATTAATAATTTATATAATAAAAATATGATAATTGTCATATCTATCCATCATCATCCGTCGTTTTCGTATCAAAAATTTTGAACAACCTCTGGCTTGTCGTCTTTGGCACAGGAAGAGAAGCAAGTGTAGCATACAAAACACGAGTAGGGTAGATGATAATGTAACAATGATTCTTTTTCAACTTTCTTATCAGGCATAGTCATCGAAGTGATTTTGAGCTTAAATAAAGAGGCTAATGTTTTGGGTGACAAAGTATAAAATTTTTTTAAATATTTATAATTATTTTGTTAAAATTTTATTTCATTATTTTAATATATAATTATTATTAAAATTTTAAATTATATCATATTATATTCGTATTCATCAATCATATCAATCATTATATAATTACAACCTAATTTCAACTAAAATGGTAGCAATCGGTACCCACCAATTTATTTTTAGTCAAAATAGTAATCACATTTACCAAAAAGTAAAAATCTTTTGATTAAAAAAAGTTAAAGGTGGTCGGAATTTCACATAAGCCAAAATTGGACTCAAATTTTAGTATATTTTTCAAGGATAGCATTGGCAACGGTCATCTTAGATCATCTTTAGATTATCTCACGGAATTGATTCGTATCTAATTAAATAATTGTATTAGAGTTGGATATTTATTTATTATTTTTTATTATCATAAATAATTTAAAATATAATATAATAATATGATATAAAAATAATATAAAATAAATATAAAAAAGTGATACAATTTAAAAATTAATAAAAATTACATATAAATTTAATAAAACTAAAAAGAATATATTTTATTTTTTTATATTTATATAAATTATAATATATAATTTTTATATAAAAAATAAAAAATACTAAAATTATCGATATTTTACACGATAAAAATATGTAACTTGTCAGATATATCCAACATCATCCTTCATTCTCGTATAAAAAATTTTGAGCAACCTCCACATGGTTTGTCGTCTTTGGCGCAGAAGGAGAAGCAAGTGTCGCATATAAAACACGAGTAGGGTGGATGATAATGTATCAAATGATTCCTTTCCGTCTTTCTTGTTGAGTAAAGTTATCGAAGTGATTTTGAGCTTAAATAAAGAGGCTAATGTTTTGGGTGATTTGAAGTATGACCCAAACCACTCTGATATGAAGTATAAAAAAATCCGTGGAGAATGTGGTGTATAAGGCTAGACTTAGCGTGCATCTCATGCATAACCGGTTGGCCGATAATTGACCTAAAGATTTCAGCGCTCTTGCCATGTCTCTTTCTTTCGGTCGGTTTTTGTAATGTGGTGTATAAGGCTAGACTTAGCGTGCATCTCATGCATAACCGGTTGGCCGACGATTGACCTAATGATTTAAGCGCTCTTGCCATGTCTCTTTCTTTTGGTCGGTTTTTGTTTTTTTCTTTTTTTTTTTTTTAAACCTGTAATTAATTTAGGAAGTGTTATTCACTTTAATTCAAAAGTTTTATGATTTTATCTCGTAAATAATATTTTACAAGTTTAAATTTAAATTTTTACTTATAATTCATAATAAATTTTCAAAATTTCTCGATGTGGTATTAAAATATTGTAAGCTCTTTTATTAAAACTTAACATTTTGTCGAATCCAATAAAAAGTACAAATAGAACCACAGAATCATACATATATAATCATAAAATTAAAATCATATCAGACGTTAAAATTTTAGAAGTGACCTTTACCGTATAGCATTTAGCTCATACAAGATTCTAAAAGTGACTCGTAGTGTAGCATTTAGCTATCGTTAGACTAATAATCACTTTTATATAATTTGTGAAGATTCACATCTAATTTACAAGATATTAATCATTTTAACTAGAATATCTCACGATTTTATTTCACAAAAGATATCTCACAAATTTGTGTTTAAATCTCTATTTATATATAGTAACAGTTTCCAAATATCTTTTGATAGAGATTAGGGTGTCACATTTTTATATATTTTTTCAAGTTTCAAATAATAATAATTTTTAGCTATAATTTATGTTAACAATTAACAATCCATTGCTAAGACATACTATAAAAATTTCAAGATATATGCATTAACTTTAATCTTTTAAGAATGGATGAAATTTCATTTTTATTGCAGCCAAGTCAATGCGCCATGAGCAGTATATAAAAGTGAACATGTGATAACATGTGCATGATTTGAATCAAATAGGCCATCATCCCATGACCCTAATAATCTATCTCAACATGGGAAGTGATTCTAGCCCCACTGTGAAAATTGATTCAATTAACGATTTAATTTAATTAGTTCATATTATCATTTTAAAAAATGATATGTAATAGATTTGATATTTAAATTTTAATACCTGCAATTATTTTTTTTATTACTTTCTTAGAAAAAAATTGGATTAATTACTGCCTAATTATGTTTAGATATTATAACTAATGTTAGTCAGTCATTTATTATAAACTTTCAATTTAATTAGCAACTAGCACATCTGATTAATATAAAACCAATATTAAAAAAATGTTCACAAGGACAGTTGATGAGTAATATTTGGTCATTTCTTTTTTGGGACGTGAAGATTTTTTTCCCCAAGTGTGAAAGTCTCTACATGTTAGAGGATTTTAGTAACGTTAAGTTTTGTTTGGTATTCATTTCAAGTTACAGCTTCAAATTAAATTTGACATGGAACCCATAATTAAGCAGTCTAGGCTTTAATGCTCAATATCCCAGTTGTATTTGAATATTGAAGTTTTGTTTTTCCCCTTCAAGCCAGCATTAATCTTCCAATATCCCCTCGTGTGATTCAGACCCACATTCATGTGACCAAAGGGTTTTTATGCTTTAAGTCATGTTTGGGGTCACTTTTTTTATGGAAGAAATGATGATTAATCACATGAACTTGGTTTAAACACCTTCTCTTTCCAAGCTGATATGATGACATTTTATCTTAGTGGGTTATTTGTAGTAAAATTGTTTGCTAACAAGAAAACAAAAAATGGCACTGTGCATCAACAATGGAATATGTACCATGGTGTTCTTGGACTTCATATGCACATGCATGGATCCAAAATAATTGTGCTGGAACTGGCTCCTGACTAGCATCAATATTAGCCATCTATTTTCCAGCATTTGTAAGTTTGCATGGCCTGTTTCTGGTCTGAATCTCTCTGAGATTCTCAGTCCCCAACCCCTTGATGTAACTTTAATTAAAGCCTAGCTAGTTTCATAAACCTTGAAAACCTACTTGTTAAACTCCATTATTGGACTCATTTTCTTTGCAGGTGCCCCATGTGTCCAACCATCCATTAATGAATGTTTGGATGTGTAGGACGGTTGGAATGATCAATGATGGTTCTCTGCTTTGTATGAGAAAAGCAACTCTAAACAGAAAAGCTAAGCTAAGTTTATAGCTTTTTGGATTTATCAAGTTTCTTTGAAACTATGTCAGGACGATTTTTGACAGCCTAAGGTACTTTCTCTCTTAGGACACGTGATTTTTGTCTTTGGGCAAATAGGACAACAAACATTAAACGTGCGGTTCTGTTTGAAACTATTGTTTCTTCCGAGTTAGCTGAGTTAACCAATAACTTACCAATCGTATTAACTCAATCAAAGGTTGAATCATTGAAGAAACGTGCAACTATGGGACTAGTTAAAATGCCGGTAAACGTACAACTAGGGCACATAGAATTTGATACCCAACCTTATTTAGATCAAACCAAACAAAGAAAACAATGAAAAATGAAGCTTTTTGAATGTCAGTTATATGATTTAAATATATTAATTATATCTTTTCATGTATATATTTATATTAAAAAACTCAACAGTGCAAGTTGTCGCATCATCTCCATGAACTTTTCTAAAAGAGCATCAGTTTTGAGTGTTCTTTCTCTACAATTTGCCAGCTGAAAGCGTTCTCAAAACCTATTTTGAAGGTACAAATTCTAGGTGCTGAAATGCACTTCTTGTATAAAAAGATTGTTGGTTTTGTTCTTTTTCTGTGTTTTTGGTGTTGGGTTTGAAGGGAAAGTTGGGATTTTTGGATCTGAAATTTTGGTCATTTTGACTATGTTGACTTGAGATAAGAAATGGGTTTTGGTTTGATTTAGATTTTAATTAGTTTTGGAGGAAGAACAGGTAGAGTTTAAGAAAAATAAGCTGGAAGAGTAAAGGATTGGAGCCAAATTCAAAGTCGGTGGTGACAAAAAAATGGGCTCTTTTGCTTTGCATTCGCTGTTTTGTGCTGGGATGCTCTTTTCTGATAGGTAAATTTTTCTCAGCTTTTAGCTTATTTAAATTTCATGTCTTGATTTGGTTCTAGCTTTTATTTGCAGTTTGGTGAAGTAGGTGCTTGTAAAGTTATCAGTTTTACGGCTTTTGTTTCTGATTTTTTAAATTGCTTTTGATTTTATAAATTTCCTAATTTAGAAAGATTTATATATATATGCAATTTAGTGAATGCAGTTGTTTTTTTTTTTTTAATTAGTTCCATGGACCATGCTTGAAACATTTTTTTAGTAGGTTTTGTTATATATGTTTGTGGGGGGGGGAGGGGGGGGGGTTTGCTTATTTATGGATATTATATGAGTGGCTGTGATTATGAAAATTTTTTGATAAATAGTCATTATTATTATTATTATTATTTAATTTAGACTGAGTCAGGCTTTGTAATTAATGAGTCCACTTTGTTTGATGGTGTAATTCAAAGATATGCACCTTGTAGAGTATCATGGAGGTTTTCCTGTCCTTGTTTTATGCTTATGTGAGAGTGGATTTAAAGTTTCGGCCATTTGAAATTTACTTTGTTGATTGTTGCTGTCCTGGAGATCGAATTAAGGTATTCAAATTTGAGGTTAGGGTTGATGAAAGTTTGAAATCTATCGTGTTGATTTTGTCCTGATGTTCCTTCCTCATTTGCCTGCTCTTAGAATGGTGTTTAGTGTCAGCTATGTTGTAGATTCTTGTATCGGCTCTCTCCTCTTCTCTGATGTAAGAACCTGTGTAAATGGAAGTTAATGATGGAACTCAAAGATTTTGACTGCGCCACAATAATCGATAAGAACCCAGTAGATGTCCAGAAGCACCAAATGTTCATTTGACATGGCATTTTAGTGTTCAAACACTTTATTTGCTCCTCTGAAAATTGTTATTGGAGGCTTTTGTTGTGATTGTTAGTGTGAATTGCTTCGAGAATTATGGACTACTCTTGCTCCCATTGAGAATCACCTCTATTTAACCAATGTGAATGCCAAAGTAATACGATCTTTTGGCATTAGAATGTGGACAGTGCCTGAGGCTGAGGTTAAAGGTGTATCACGAGAAACGGGGGTTAAAGGTGATAGGCTAAAGTTAATCTCAGAGGGTTGTGATCCAATACAAGTGAGTGTTTATTCAAATACTAGAAAATCTGGTCACCTTTTTCTATGTTCATGTTAGCTCATATGATGCCTTTACTAGGGGAAGTTTCGAAGACGCATCATGCTATACAGTAAGTTAATATTTGTGCTTTGTTCCTTTAAATATTGTCAAATTTAGCAGAAGGCTTATATTTTACTGAATATAAATAAAATGCAGAACACTCGATAAAATAATATCAAATTTGGAGATGGAGTTAGCCGCTGCAAGGGCCATGCAGGAATCTATAATTAATGGTTCTCCCATTTCAGATGACCTGAAAATCCCTGAATCAAGTGGGAAGCGAAAATATTTAATGGTTGTAGGCATCAATACTGCTTTTAGCAGCAGAAAACCAAGAGATTATTTTTTGAGATGAATCATTACTGTTTATGCATCTGTTGGAAACCAGGGGAAGAAAGAAAGAAGCTTGAAGAAGAGAAGGGAATCATAATACGATTTGTAATCGGTCACAGGTGGGTACTTAGTTTGAGTTCAAAGCTAGTTTAAGTGGAAGTTCACTCAATCCTGTGGTCTTGGCTTCAGCAAATTGTTGAGGTGCAAGCAACTTGATGAAGCCTTTTGTTTTTTGCACTTACATTCGCCGGATACATCTTTCATTGTCTGTAATCTTATTGCTCCATATATGGTCATCTCAACTTGGAGTGGAATCCTCTTAAACTTTTTATCCATCCAATTAACAGTGCTACCTCGGGGGGGATCCTTGATAGGACCATTGAAGCAGAAGACAGAAAGCATGGTGACTCTCTGAGGCTGGTACCACCCTCAATCTTGCTCATTGTCAACTTTATGTATACATGTTCTATTTGAGAAGAACATACATACAAGAGATTTTTTTTTTCTTCAACATTACTGTTTTGCTTTTGCTTTTGATATGTAGAAGCTACAGCATACTTGCAAAACTTTTCTACAACTTTTTTATTTTGTTTTGATTTCTAGAAAACAACTACATGCCGCCTTATTTTTGTAAAAATTTGATTTGATCGGGAGCATGTTGAGGGTTCTTTGCCACTGCTGCTGCCTTGTGGGATGCCGATTTCTATGTCAAAGTTGATGATGATGTGCATGTAAATATAGGTAAAGAAGCTACATTTTCTTTCCTGGTTTGCATTTCAGGAAAATTTTATTTTTTTATTTTGAATCAGTTTAACTTTTGGATATTTATTTTTATTCTATTAAATCTTTGATTAGACGGAAACAATTAATTATTTTTTCTCTAATAAAGACTCGATTGATAAAAATAAATATTTAAAGGTTTAATTGATTACAAAAAAATAATAAGAATTTGAATGATTATTAAATTTTAGTTCAAAGTTTTTTTTTTTTTGCCCTTTTATCTTTAATAATTTATTTCTAACTTTTTAGGTGGATTCAGCCTAAGCTAATTCTTAATCATTGGTCAAAACAAAGGGAAATTTTCTGTTTTTTTTTTTTTTTTAAATAGTAAATTTTGACAAATTAATGAAGAATTTTAATCCTATTTTAACAAAGCTATCTATATATTTTTTTTCATATGATAGATAGTCTTAAAATTTTATATTGCATAAGCTTTACGTGGATTTAATATCATATAATAGTAGCTTATTTATTGGATTGATATCAATAAATAGAAGAAGAAAACTAGCAAGCAATATCATTTTATGGATTTTTCATTAAAAAAAAAACCTAAATACAATTGGCATTTAAAAAATAGAGAAATTCATTTGTTTTCTTCTTCTTTTTTTTAATCGTTTCCTTTTTTATAATCGATTCAAATAATAGCCTATGCCCTTTTGTGTTTCAAAAATAGATTTCATGTTTTAGTGTCACGGGTCGAGATTCAAGTTTAAAATACGCACGGTTTCGGGATTCAAGCATTTATCTTTCTGGCATCTTGGATCAATTTACCTGTCACAATTCGCATCCTTATGAGATATTATTCGTTCTGACCCTCTTGATGTTACGGTTTTGTCTTATAAAAGGTCTCTCATAAGACAGAAGTGGTGTGAACTCTTTTATACCTCAGTAATCTTTCTATTATATTCGATGTGGGATTCAGGAATCTTCTTTAGGTTTGTACCCAACGTCGTGACATCTTTGTCACGGAAGCTGGTCACCCTGCCTATTTCCCTCAAAGTGTTAGGCGTGGATCGAACGGTTTAGGGTTGACTCTGATACCACTTGTCACGGGTCGAGACTCAAGCTCCGAACCTGCACGGCTCCGAGACCCGGGCATTTATCCTTCTGGCATCCTGGATCAGTCTACCTGTCACGGTTCACACTTTTGTGAGGTATTGTTCGTTTTGACTCCTCTAACCTTACGATTTTGTCCTACAAAAGGTGTCTCACAAGACAGAAGTGATGTGAACTTTTTTATATCTCAGTGACCCTCCTATTATGTTTGATGTGGGATTTAAGACTCTTCCTTAAATCCGTGACATTAGCATGTGTTATACCTTTTTTTTTCGTTTTTGAATAATGTCCAATAATATTAAGATATTTATGGTATACATGAAATGGAAAATTGTCAACATAAACTTTTTTTTTTCCTTCTTTGGAGCCTCTTAGAAAAAAGATAATTTACCTTATTTTCTCAATCAATATAAAAGATTTATGTTTAATTTTATTATAGTTAAAATAAGACATATTTAAAATCTAAAACTTAATTTAGTTAGTTCATACAGTCATTTTTAAAAAGTAACATTTAACTAATTAACAGATTTGGAATTCAAATTTTAACACATGTAATTACTTTCTTTATTTTCTAGTTGTGATTTTTTTTTTACCAAAAAATATATGATATATTTAAAAAGGGCTTATTGTAATTCTAAACCCTTCAATTAAACAAACTCTAGTTAAGATCAACAACCAAAAGGAAGTTTCTAAAGAATTGAGCAAAATCATAGGAAAAAAATTTAAATGCTAGAAAAACACTTGGTCTAACTTGCTTTTGTTTTGTGCTTAGAAAAATATATGGTTTATAGACCATAAAAACGTGAAAAAAAATTTACATAAAGTTTAATATGTAAAGTTCATGAATTTTTTATTAGAAATGAGTAAATTAAAATTAAAATAAAAAATCAAAATTGATAAATTGAAAGATTTCATCATATAGATTAAGTATGTAAAATTTAAAAAAAATTTAATATATTTATTAAATATATATTTTTAGTAAAAATATTGACATAATTTTTACCGTTGAACATTATCGATCAAATTTGAATTATAAATAATTTTTTTTAATAATTTTTTTTATATATTATTGATTTTCACATTAAATCCTATTAATATATCAATTTGAATTTTTTATTAAAATTTTTAATCATTCACTTTTAATAAAAAATTTCATGAACTTCATGTATAAAATTCGTATGCCTTTATTAAGCTGAAATTAAAATGGTTATTGTCAACCAACATTGACCCATTGCCTAAGAAAAAAAAGCCATCTAGCCTTTTGTAAAATTGTAGAGAAAAACATGGAATGAAGCTTTACACAAAGAGCAAATATTGTTTCCTTCCATGGCTTTGATCCCAAACATCTTAGGCTGTTTCACAGAATCCTCCAAAACCAAACGATATATCTGCGAAGGAGGCGTTTGTGTGTTTCGAAATCAGAAGAAATGTGGGAGTGGGAGGAAGATGATCATGTCTAAGAACATGCCAAAGCTAAGCAACTGGAATTTCTTCGCCATTCTTTCAATGGCAAGAGCTTCAACAACCTCATGATCAGCTATGAATCATGGCTTGGATCAAAGCTCATCTTTTCTATTCTATATATGGATTTTGTGGATTAATTGCTTCTTTCCCGGTTGTATATTTGATTGCTGGCAGGATTTGGCAAGAAAATTTTGGAGTTTCTGGTGCAATATCTCCAAATTATATATATATATATATTTATATAACTCGTTAAACTGGTTTAATGTTTGAATTCCTCTTCTCATATGCATATGAAAAATTAATTTTGTTCTTTAGGATTTATTGAACTTATCTTGGTTACTATTTGTGTATGTTTTGCACTTCATATGTATTAGATCCTTGCATATAAGTAAGAGTGTTAAAACTCATGAAAATTGCCAATGGAACCGAGTATTTATATTAACTACTTGATCTCTACAAAATAGATGCAAAAGCAACACTTCTTTTGTTAAGGACATTTTTGAGTTAAAATGGTATAATTATCTTTCAGTGATTCACAATTGAATCAGGATTATTTTGATTATTTGATCCAAGCTGACGTGATGAGTCGAACTAATGTGGCAGAAAGACTCGAACATACTTCACTCATGCAAGCCTAACAAGTCACCAATCCTTCTGGTATAAATACCCCTCGCTCCCTCTTGATAAAAAGAGACAAATTCTTCTTTTAACTTTCTCATTTCTATTTCTAAACTTTTTTCATTTTTATTTATATCATTGGTTTAAAAGTCACAGTATAAACATCGAAAATAACTTCAATATTTGCTTTTAACCGATCTTATTTTTGTGATTTTAAGTTTTTATCTTTTAGATCGAACTTAGCACTAATACTTTTTTTATACGCTATATAATTATAAATTAATAATTATTTTTTATTGATTGATATTTGGTTTGTGTTGACATGTTCATGCATATGTTGGCTACTATTAGTATGAATGTTGGAAATCAATTTAAGTATGATTTTAGAAATATCATGAATTTTGAATTTTTTTTTCCATGGTTGTAATAAAAGTGGTGCCCATTTTGTTGAATTCTTAAGCACACAAAAAAAAAATCCACAAATAAGACAAAACAAATATACTCCATTGGCTTCAATGAAAATAGGATAAAAAGGATGGAATAACAAAATTGAAAGTGTGACCAAATCAAGCATGATTCTTTCACACATTGAAATAGAGATTTTAGTTATAGGTTGTTTGAAAGGGAGGTGGGAATGAAATCTGTTCACGAGTTGAATTATTCGTCCAGATTTAAAGGTGCGTTCAAATTTTAAAAGATTTTAAACAAAAAATTAATAATTAATTAAATAGATTTTGATACAATATTTAGGTTTGTTTAAGTTTCAAGACTTTAGATAAAAGAATTAAAATTCAAGCGTGGCTTAATCTAATTTGAATAAATTATATATAATTAAAATATTATAATTATATAAGTATATATATATTTTATTTTTTTAAAAAAAATTTTATTATATAAATTATATTTAATGAATGTGTTTGAAATTTATTTTTAAATTTAGATAGAATTTAAAAAAAATTTAAGACTTAAATTATCGAGCTAGATTAAATATAAATAAATATATAAATTATTAATATTAAATATAGAGCTGACTTATAACACGTCTGGTGAAAAAGCCCTTTTCACCGTGTGAATGTCGTTTTGGCTGAACCCATATTCCAAACAAAGCTTTAGTCTACTCTAATCCCTCATTCTTCCTTCAAGCAAGCAAACACCATTTTTCTTGTGCCTATTCACACTAACTCTTGTTGAATTTGTTGTCGACATATCCAATTTTATTGATTTTTCCATGCTTAACAGGAACAAAACGAGCTTGAAAACAAGAATCAAACAAGTGAAAGAGTGGTGGCCTGACCATTCGGCCTATTCATATTGCAAGGGGTCTAGCAATTGGTGCTCATTAGGGTTTTGAACCACTCGTTTTTACATTATGCCGAATTAGATAAGCCATGGTCCCATCAATTGTCGACTGGGCTGCATCCAAATGTCTCCACCGGCTAGCCACCCTTGTTGGGTCAATGGATAGTGAGGGTTGTGCCAGCTTCCCACCATAGTCCGTTTCTACAATTTTAGCCTGTTGTTTGGTCATGTACTTCCTCTAGCTAGCTGGCTCCTCATTCCTGGTATAGGTACACAGGAAGTGGGTTGGAGTTAGAGGCGATAAACAGTATTGATGCGGATTCATTTGATTTTTAAAAAATAAATATATAATATTATAAATTTTAAAAATTTAAATTCGAATTAAATTTATTTATTTAAACCTAAATTCATCCGAAATCAAAATTAGTTTAAATTATCAATTTTTAAAAATTTAATTTTTCATATATTATTTTAATAAATTTAAATATATTTTCATATAATAAATTATTTTTTATTTTATAAAAAATTTAAAAAAATATATAAAAATTAATAAATTAATTATTAATTCAATTCAGTTTTTTTCAATTTTTGAAATTTTGATTCAGATTGATCTAATTAATATAAATATTAATATTCAAATTTAATACAAATCAAACAAAAAATTAATCTAAATTAAAATAAATACTATAATTTGAAATTAATTTTAATTTTTTCTATTTTTTTTCCCGGTCGGTGCCCTTAAATTACCAGATTGCATATGGTTAGGCCAGACTTCGAAAAAAAGCTGGAAATGGAAGACTTTCTCCAGTTTTCAGAACATGGAAAATGGGACCCACACTCAAAACTTAGGCTGCTGTCTGACCGCTCGATCGGTCCGTCTGATCTAACAACAGTAGCATCTTTTTGTTCGGATCCATCTCAAGAAAACCAGCTGGTCCAAAAATAAAACTAAAAAAAAAAAAACCCAAGCCTCCATTGATCTACAACATTCAACTGAGCTGACCAAATTATATTAAAAATTTAAGGTTTAATTTAATTAATTTATAAATTATATTTAAAAAATAACATTTTGAGTTTTGAAATTCAAATCATATATACAATGATTTGAAAAAATAATTTGCTTTGAAAAAAAATATATATACAATGATACATTCTAGTGGCTAGAATTGACATGATAATTGGAACTTAAATTATATTAAGAATTACTAATTATTACTATTAAAAATAATTTTTAACCTCAAACAACATCTGATTATAATAAATTTTATTAAGAATTATTAATTTTTGTACTCATATAAAACAAAATATCTTAAATATATTTCTGTAAATATTTAATGAATATAGATAATCTTCTATCCCTAATTTTTTTAAAAAAAAATTGAAAACCAAAATTTATTTTTTAATTTTTATCTTAGGTAATTTTTTATAAATATATATTTTTTCATAAAAATATATTAATTTTATTTAATTTAAAATAATAATTTATATTATTTTAAAAAATCTATCTATTAAATATATAAATATATATATAAAATACGGATACAAGATGAGTACATATTATATTATCCATATTTATTTTCGTATCTAATAAAAATTTAAAATTTTATCTATAATATAATACCTATATTTATTGCATTAAGATAAAAAGTCAAACTCTTTATTAAACATAAATAAAATTAACATCCCTAACAACTACAACCGCTCTATAAAAGCACATAAATTCTTCCATTTCCCTTGCATATAAACCTTAAATCAAACCTTTTATCAAGAGAGTTATTTTTTTTTTCTTCCTTTTTCAACTACAAAAAATGGAGGCCAGACTTTTTCTGGTGAAGCACTCATATAGAATTATTAAAAATTATTAATTTTTGTACTCATATAAAACAAAATATCTTAAATATATTTATGTCATTGCAGATATTTAATAAATATGGATAATCTTTCATATCTAATTTTTTTTAAAAAATTGAAAACCAAATTTTATTTTTTAATTTTTACTTAGGTAATTTTTTATAAATAGATATTTTTTCATAAAAATATATTAATTCTATTTAATTTAAAATAATAATTTATATTATTTCAAAAAAATCTATTTATGAAATATATATATGATATGGATATAAGATGAATATTATGTTATCCTCCTTCATTTTTATATCTAATAAAAATTAAAAATTATATCTATTTTTTTTTATATTTATAATATAATATCTATCTTTATCGCATTCAGATATAAAATCAAACTCTCTGTTAAGCATAAATAAAATTAATATCCCTACCGACTGCTCTATAAAAGCACATAAACTCTTCCATTTCCCTTGCATATAAACCTCAAACCAAACCCTTTATAAAGAGGAGTTTTTTTTTTTTCTTCTTCCTTTTTTAGCTACTAAAAATGGAAGCCAGACTTTTTCTGGTGAAGCACTACATGCCGTTCTCCTTCTTATTCTTCCTCTCCCTATTTAGTTTGAGGTTGGAGCTTTCGGAAGCTCAAATGGTGCCGGCGGTGTTTGTTTTCGGGGACTCCCTAGTTGATGTTGGGAACAACAACCACCTTGCTGTTTCTGTCGCCAAGGCAAATTTTCCACACAACGGGATCGATTTTCCGACTAAAAAACCAACTGGGAGGTTTTGTAATGGCAAGAATGCTGCAGATTTTATTGGTAAGCATATAAATGATTAATATATATTATGTTGCAGACTTATATAATTCTAAAATGATATGAATTTACACACATTGATGAACGAGAAGAGTTATTTTTGGGTAGAAAAGTTTGATCCATGTTGTAAAGCTGGAAAATAACTAAATTAATTTGGTGATTCATATATTTATGTTGTCTAAAATATTAAAATTTATGTATTTATATTGTATTTTATATAAAAATTAAGTGTTAAATTTGTATTTATATGAAAAAATAAAATATATTTTTTTAGTATTGTTAAATTTATATATAATTATTGCTAAAATTTTAAACCGTATTATATTCGTATCTTATTTTTATATCGTATTTGTATTATATAATTATATTATATTTTAAATTATCAGGTCTAAAAAAAAAAATAAAGCCATGCAAATTAATCACTTTCACTCTCTTTTTTTTTTTTCTTGAAACATTTAATTTTCACCTTTTTTTCTTATAAATTACTATAGTTTGGTATGATCACCATGGGAATGTTTTAAAAAAATTATTTTTAAGGAGATGAAAAAAGTTAAATAATAAAAATGTAATGGTAGTTTTTTAAGAGCAATAGTTTCTTAAAAAATTTGTTATTTTATAAAAACAAATAAATGAATAGATAAATATAAATACTTTCAATTTTAATTTATTATTTTAATTTTATTTTAATATGTAAATTAATTTTTTAACTAAGTTGATGTAACTTAACTCGTGATATCAATTCAACTACCTTCTGTTGATAATTTATGATAGCCACCTTTTTTTTTTTTTTTCTCTTATATTTTTTTTACATGAAGAATATTAATTCTTCTTTCTTTACCATTTTTCTTGCATTTTTATTTCTATTTTTAATTGTACAAATTAATTAATGCCAAGGTTTTGGTTGGTTGTGTTTTTTTTTTCTTTTTTTTTTTAGAGTGAAGCTATGGAGAATTTACAAGATATATATTTCTTATAAATATAATATAAAAAGTATAGCTTATCTCAAAATTCATATGATATGCTTGTGATTAATGAGATGTTACATAATATATAGTAGTCATTGACAAATGTCCCAAAAGCAAAAAAGACTGAAGCACTTAAAAGTTAAGAGTAGTGATGCTCATGTGGGCTAATTCCATACACAATTTAATAAATTTCTTAAATTAATAAATGATATATCATATGATATAAAATATTTTCCTTTTTTTTGGTGTATAATATAAAATATTTTTCATCAACACTTAAATATAGCTTTATTTTAAAATCGAAATTTAATTCAGTTGATTCATATTTAATTATCTTTAAAAATTAATATCTAATAAATAAATTTAAATTTAAATATTTATAATTTGTTTATTCTCATTTTATTGACTCATAAGTTAAGAAAATGTAGCTTTGTTTTTTTTTAATAAATAAATATAAAAAATAAAAACATATTTAAAAGAACCATGAATATTTTTTAGAATATCTTTTTCTGTATACTATAGTTATATCTAGTCAAATACAAAAATGATAGAGATAGAAATTGTATGTGAGTACGAAAAATATGATACGGTAACACATTACAAATAAGATAAAAAAATAAAACATAAAAATAATATAACTTAAAATTATAATAATAATTATATATAAATTTAATAAAATAAAAAACTTAAAATTAATATTTTTATATTAATATAAATTATAATATGTAATTTTTATATAAAATATAATATAAATATATACATTTTAATATTTTATATGATATAAATTCATTAATCACCGTATTTAATTTCAATCCTCCACTTAAAAAGCTTTTTATGACCATAACCTACTTTCATTGAAGACACACTTTGAAAAACATATGAAACCTGCTTTCTTCTGACACCTTTAGTTACTTCACATGTGAGTACTATTTTGCATTTAAAAAATAAAATTGTATTAAATTTTAAATTTTAAATTATTTATATAATGTTTTAAATCCTGAATTCAATTTTGCATTTATTTTGGTTCATATATTATTAACATTTGATATTTATGGGCAGCTGAAAAAGTAGGGTTACCAAGTTCACCACCTTATCTTTCTTTGTGGAAGAAGAACAATGCATCGTACGTAAACGGTGTCAGCTTTGCCTCCGGCGGTGCCGGAATCTTCAACGGCACAGATCAATTTTTTGTAAGTGAAAACGTAAAATTTTTGTTACTGTTAAATGCGGTGAGCGTGGATCGAACACGCGACCTTCAGATCTTCAGTCTGACGCTCTCCCAACTGAGCTATCCCCGCTTGTTTGCGTACAGGGTCAGGCCATTCCTTTGACAAAACAAGTGGAAAACTACATGGCAGTGCATAAAATTTTGGTCCAGCAGATGGGATCCTCTGCTGCAGAAAATCACTTTTCTAAGTCGATTTTCGCCATTATAATCGGTAGCAATGACCTCTTCGATTACTTTGGATCTTCCAATCTCAGAAAGAAGAACAGCCCACAACAATTTGTGGAGTTGATGACTAACACCCTAAAGGGACAACTCAAGGTAACCAAGTAACATCAGTATTTTCTCAGAGCAAATTTTTCATGAATTCGTTAGTCCGAACATAGATAAATCTGTTTAAATTGATACAAAAAAGAATGTATTATGTAAAACTCATGAACCCTTTGCCTCTATCTGCAACTTTTGTTTAGAATTGTACATGGGACATGCCAAGCCAGATAGTGAAATCTTTCCACCTCAAAGCTTTTTCTGACCAAAACCTACTTTCATTTTCAATTTTTAAAATTTTTGTGAATCTTTCTTTGAATTTTAAGAAAATTTTATTTTTATTAAAATTTTCATTTTTTTTTTGAATTTTTTGGATTTTTTATTAAAATTTTGGGAGTTTTTTAAATTTTGAAAATTTGAAATTTGAAATTTGAAATTTTAAGTTTTAAGTTTTTTTTTTTTTAATTTTTATAATTTCTAAAGCATTTCATATTTTTATAATTTTTAAAAATATTTCAGATTTTTTTTTATAAATTTTTAGAGTTTTTTTTTCAAATCTTTAAAATTTTTTTTTTGAAATTTCTTATTAATGCTGATATAACAATTAATGGCATGGTGTTGATTGAATTTTTTTTACCATATGTCAGTATTTTATTGGTTATTTATGCCATGTCATCAAATTGATTAATAATATTAATCCAAAATATCTAAGTAGATGACAGAATAAAATTTGAGTATCAAATTAAAAATTTTATTTTTTAGGCATCAAACGCACAAAAAATATATAGTAGAGGTTTTTTTTATATTTAACCCTAAGTTTTACCATTTTGGCAGAGACTATACGCATTCGGTGCACGTAAATTTTTTCTTGCTGGGATTGGGGCGATAGGTTGTATTCCAGCGGAAAGAGCTAAAAACAAAACGCAAGAATGCAATGAAGAACGCAACTTTTGGTCTGTTAAGTACAATGAATTGTTGAAGGCAATGTTGAACAGCTTGAAATCAGAGCTTCAAGGCGTAAACTACTCCTATTTTGATACTTACAGTATCATGCAAAATTTGATCCAAAAACCATCGGCATACGGTATATAACATGTCGTTTTTATGCATTTTTTCTCCTTATTGTCTCAAATTTTGATAAAAACAGGTGACATTTTCAATTATGTTGCAGGGTTCAATGAGATAAAAGCTGCCTGTTGCGGCCTGGGTGATCTGAAAGCCAAAGTCCCTTGTGTGCCCATTTCAACATATTGCTCCAACAGGAACGATCATGTTTTCTGGGATCTGTATCATCCAACAGAGGCAACAGCTCGAATTTTTGCGGATACTCTTTTTGATGGTACTTCACAATACAGTGTTCCAATGAATGTTAGGCAGCTAGTTTCTGTTTAAGCAATGAATAAAGCAAAGATTTACATTGGAAAGAAGCCATATATGGTAAATAGAGTTGTGCATGGCCGGTCCAAATTGGGTTCGAGTCGAAGCCATACTTAGTATTAATATTTTATGTACTTATTTAGGCCTAGCTTGATCTAATATTAATATTTTGGGTCTCAAAAATTTCTCAAATCAAATTTAAAGTGAAAAAATAAATCTTATATCAATCTATTAAACTTAATTTATGTAATAAAAAATTAAAAGAGTTCTTTTTAAAAATATATATATATAATAAAATTTCACATATATATACTTATATAATTATAATATTTTAATAATATATAGTTTATTCAAGTTGGGTCGAACAAAGCACGGGCTTTAATTTTTTTATTTAGAATCCAGTTTAAAATTTAAACGGATTTAAAATTTATGTTTAAACTCATTTAATGAATTTTAATTTTTTATTTAAATTTTTTTAAAATTTGAACAAACTTTTGAGTTTAAATGAATAGTTCAACACTTGAACAAATTTAACAGTTAATTAAATGCTTGTATTTACAAATTTATAGTCAACTTATCATCAGTTCATTTATATGTATATTAATCATGGAGAAATGAACAAAATGGTGTCAAAATATAATTTACTATCGTTTTGATAGCTGTGCCTGCATGCTTGCTCGTCAGTGAATATAGAACTTTTATCCATCTGCATCACTTTAGAAGTAAAAATGGTCCACAAGCTAATAATTTTATATAACAACCAAACAAAGATAGCTTACCAATTTGTTGTAAAGCTGACAGACACAAATTTTCAGTTTTAGTACTTGTGTAAATGATCACATGCTCGGCGACATGATCACTGGGGTGTAATCAAGTCGAGTCCAATTGATATAACTCGAAGCTCGAGCTTGAGCTTGATTCACAACTCGAAGCTCGATATTCGATTCAAACTCGATCGAGTTTTATTTTTTAAGTTCGAGTTCGATTCGTGATCAAATTCAAACTACTCAAACTCGCTCAATTAAGTTCGATTAATATGTAAAAATAAACTCGATTCGTATACTCGACAAGAGTTCGATTATTTATATTCGAACTCGAACTCGGACTTGAAATATTTTATTAATTAAAATAATAAAAATATATTTAAATATAAAAACTTGATTAGACTCGCGAGCTATTCGAGCTGGATATAAGAGTACTCGAATTATATTCGATCGATAAATCAAGCTACTCGAGCTCGAGCTTGACTCGATAATAATTAAATCGAATTTGAGTTTTTTTCGAATCAAACCTGAATAGCTTGCGAATACTAATGTATCATTTACACTCATAATGATCACGAGGTATCATTTTAGAAATATGTTTAGAAATATAAATGCTCGTATCATTTTAAATTTATGAGATATATTTTATAAAATAAAATTAAGAGATTCAATAAACCGAATAATATTTTATAAATTAATATGGACAGTAATATTTAATATTAAATCATACACCATAAGCAGAATCTTTTAACGACATTTACACTAGCCACTTTCATACTAACGTTTGTGGTTTGACTTACTACTTCTTTGCCTTTTTTCTTGTTCAAATTTTCCTTTTTTTATTTTCTCCTTAATTTATTTAATTAAGAATAAGAAGGAAATGGAAAATAATTAGAAATCAAAGAAGTTCACCGATTCCCATGGTGATTAAAAAAAAAAGATAAAGATGGAAAAATGTTTCCAATTTGTTGACAATTTCTCTTAAATCAAACTTCAGAATCTCGAATTGCTTTTTACTTCGTTACTAAACTCTTATTTCAATTCAATTTTTTCTTTGTATTTAATTAGGGAAATTTTAAGGTTTCATCTAAGGAAAGAAAGCTGTTGCATGTATACTAACAATCTCCTCTCACCAGCTATCCAAGAAAATTAAATGGAAAAAGGGGTCTTCTATTTTTCTACTTGGTTTCTAAAACATGGTATGACATGATCACATGAATATCAATAATTGGCTGTTAT
This sequence comes from Durio zibethinus, assembly GCF_002303985.1. The sequence continues at coordinate 7,506,849 of NW_019167871.1, read as the reverse complement.
GTTCTTATTTTTAAGTCAACCATTTATTCCTTATAATGCTAATATCTCAGTTTTGTATCCTTCAGCTTGGTTTGGGATATTTATTTGCTGACGACGAGCTCTCTGCCAATGATGACTTGTTGAAGCTGTTTTATGAGTGCAAAGACTACGTTGTTGCAACTTGCCAAGAAGTTTGTGGAATGATAGAATAGACGATCTTTGCAGATAGGTTCTATTGTATACAGCTGCCTGGATGTTTCTACCAATCGAAAAAGCAAGTATTTTTAAACTTATCGGACTGATGCCATATGCTTATGATAAAGTAGATGGTTTCATCAAATGCTACTAACTAATTAAAACGATGATGGAGTGCATGTTTCTGGCACATTGGTTTCTTCGCATGCAAGAAAATGGTGTTTGGTTTCTTCTCATGCATGCAAGTGTCTGTTTAGCGGGATTTGCCATGTCCTATGATACCTTGTGGTTGTCTGAATCTTTCACATCTGATGATGTTCAATACGAATTCTACTTGTAGGTGTATGAAACAGTGGAAACAATGTTACTGCCTCCTGATGAAGAAGTCATAAAGAGAACAAAGCAGGCAGAAGAGTCACTGACAATGGAAAATGGAAGCCCTGCTGGTGAGCTAAAACGTCCGTTTAAGAAGCTTGGTCTCAACTGTGGTGGCAAGGATAAACAGCACAGAAAACCACCTACAAAAGACCAGAGGAATTCAGATGAGAACCTCTCTCGTCCATTTGCGAGCCTTTTTTTTTTATAGTAATTCATCTATATTTTCGAAGAAGCATCTCTCACTGATTGATAAACCTCCGTCCTTCGATGAAAGTGATTGGACATTGGTTTGATCATACCATTTTTTTTGTCCCCTCTTTTTCAGTTAGGTTAAGCGGCATAGTTTTGCAGATAATTGTAAATTATTGTGAAATAAGCTGATGCTTCACCAGAAGTAATTTGAAGATTGATTCAAAAAAGAATGAATTTATTTTTGATAGCAATCGTCTGCACGATCATGTTTCATAAATTGGAGAAAATGAATGACTACAAAATAACAAGGAAGCATATACTATAGCAAGAGTTTTGTTGGGTCGGATTTGGCAATGTTTTGTCTTGTCTTCAGGAAAGCTGTCTTCCATTATTGAGCTTGATTTTGTTATCTGCACCCTCGTATTCTTATTAGATCTAAAATACGATATGATAATAAGATACGAACATGATATATAATACGAAAATATGACACAAAAGTAATTTAACTTAAAATTTTAACAATAATTATACATAAGTTTAACAAAATTAAAAATATATATTTTATGTTTTTGTATTAATACAAATTGTGATATGTAATTTTCATATAAAATATAAAATAAATATACAAATTTTAATACTTTATACAGCATAAATATACAAATTATCAAGTCTATTTTCAACTATGTCATTTTTCATTTGGTCATCTGGTCTTCGAATTCAAAATACTAGGAGATGAAATAAGGTGCCATAAAATTCGATAACAACCAGCCTTGGAGCTTCAATGCTGAAGAGCAAAAGCTTTCAGTTTCTGTTTGTGTTTGAGCTGAGAATGTATTGGAAGAACTGAAGAATGACAATGGAGGCACGGCGTCGGGACATTCACAGTTCAAATACAACACTTTCAGCAATCAGCAGACTGGCTAATTGGATTCCTTAGGGGCAATGGATAATGCTTGGACTAAAATAGATTGAAAATAAACACTTGTTTGGTTCGGGTCAGGTTGATATTTAATGTTATCAAGTCAAAATCTTGCCCCAATTCAAAGGCATATGGCCTAACCTTGTTGTATATTAAAACATGCAGTACAAATTTAATGAGGAAAGCAGCTGATTTTGACTTGATGACTAATGACTATGCTTGGAGGTCTTCGTCATCTATATAGATATATCTTGCTAAGGTCAAGTCATTCAAAGATAATTGGATAAATCAGGAGTAAATACAAATAAGCATTAAAAATTGTTATATCATTGATCATCAAATTTAAAATTTTTAAATTTTTAAAAATAAATATTTTTAAATTTTAAATATTTAAGAATTTATATTCAATATAATTTTAGTTTATAAATATTATACACTATCAGTAAATCATACACTAATAATTTATTAAAAAATTAATTTTAACATTTTAAAAATCCTAAAAATAAATATACTTAATCCTAAAAATATATTTAAAATTAATTTCTTAATGATGTGTCATTGTGTAGTTTACTATTGTTCTGATAGTATATAATATTATATATTGAAAGCATATTAAATATAAATATAATATTAAAATATATTAAAATTAATAAATTAATGAGGTAATAACTTGTGATATGTTAATAGTATATAGCATTTATACACTTGATAGAGTATCAAATATAAATCATAAAAAAAAAACTAAAAAACAATGCAAAATTGCATGCCAACTGAGTAGTTGATCATTGACAGAGCGGAAGATCTTGTTGTTTAGAATTAATTGAAAGAAATGGATCTAAGAACTACAAAGGCAAACCAGCTGTGGCATTGATGGTACGTTTAAAAAGTAAACTTAAGAAAGGCGTGGATATGGAGTGAAGACATTTTAAAACCCCAAAGACAAGAACACAAATAATCCATGCAAATCGCAAAACATGAGTGAAAAGTCCATGGTTTTTGGATTCTGAATCATACAAACAATGGCTTTCATTGTTAGAAAGCAAGGTTAAGATCCAGTCATTGCAATCAGGGATGGGGCAAGTGACAGTTGGGTGCATTAACTCTTCCGACACGGCTTTTAGATAGGAAGATGAGCAAAATTTAATTAAGACCTCAACCGTACTCTCTCTCGAAGCCTTCATGGCTTCATTTTTTTTCCTATATAACCACTCCTTCGAGCTTCCACTTCTCATCAAAGTCATTTTTACAAGTGTTATAGACTTGGCAAATATGTCTTCTTCTAAGCTTCTTCTTGTTTTCTTTCTTGGTGCTATTGTTTGGGCCACTAGTGCTAGGAAGCTTGCCGGTGGGATTGAGGATGAGAAAAACCTCTTTCATCGTCGACCGAGATTTGGTGGTGGCTTAGGAGGAGGAGGAGGTGGTGGTGGAGGGTTTGGTGGTGGAGGTGGGTTAGGAGGTGGTGCAGGTGGCGGAGCTGGATTTGGTGGAGGTGCTGGTGCTGGTGCTGGGCTTGGTGGAGGTGGTGGACTTGGTGGAGGAGGCGGTGGAGGATTCGGAGGTGGTGGTGGTGGTGGACTAGGGGGTGGTGCTGGTTTTGGAGGAGGTGCTGGCTTTGGAGGTGGAGCTGGAGGTGGAGGCGGGTTCGGTGGTGGCGGAGCTGGCGCTGGTGGTGGGTTCGGCGGTGGAGCTGGTGCAGGTGGTGGGCTTGGAGGTTTCCCTTGAAGACATAGAATGTCACATTTCTAAACATTTATATTGTAGCATTTATTTTTTTTCCAATGCGCTTCATGATCATCAGGAAGTCATGTTTTATGTTTTTGTTCGTTCCAAATGTACATTAATGAAGAAAATAAACGTCGTCTATATGCAAGCTCTTTGATATAATGATTTACGTACCTTGGTTTTGATATGGTGCATAGTTGCTTGATGAACCTGCAACATCATCAAATCAAAGTAAACCATGCATGAAAAGAGTTGTATTCCGAGCTTAATTAAAGCAGCTGGTTTTTGCTGCTTTAATTCAAAAAGACAAATAAATTCAGGATAAATAAGTTGCGTAAATTTTCAAATCAAAATAAAATGTATTGCATTCGATAGTTTAAGTAAGGAGATTAGAGGTTAAGAGTGAAAAAAAATTAAAAAATTTAAAAATCGATTTAAAATCATAGCATTTGATTTGGTTTGGATTTATTTTTTTTTATTCTATTCGGATTAAGTTTATATATTAAATGTATATATTAAGTATGGATTAAATTTTGAATCGAGAGGTAAAAAATAAAAAAATTGAATTGAACTAAATTATATATTTTTTATTTTTATATATATTTTAAAATTTTATAAAATAAATAATAAATTTATATCAAAATTTATTTAAATATATTAAAATTTTATATTAAAATAATATATAAATATTAAAAATTAAAAATCGATAAATCAAACCAATTTGGATTGATAAAATTTGATTTAAATCAAATAAAAGTTTGATTTTAAATTTTTATAATATTATATAATATCTAAAAAAATTAAATTTAATTTAATTTAAATTAAATTTTTATCACATTTATTAAAAATTATATATTTAAGATAATTTTAATAAATAAATATCGATTAAACTCGATCCTAAAATTTTTTTATTAAAAAGAATAAAATTTTATCGTTTGAGTCGATAAGAATGAAAAAGGCAAAATGACAGATGATTACTTTTACCTATAAAATCATCTATGAAAGGTAGGCTATTAGATCAAATGACATTCTTTTCCTTTTAGCTCATAGGAAAATTAATTACAAATAATTTTTCCATCTTTCATCCCTTGCGGGTTTAGATTTGAATTGGCAATTTTAAGGTTCATTTGCCAACAACGTACGAGTGCTGTCAAATGAATCCTTAGCCAATGCAATCTTTCTTTCATTTTCTATTTATTAATTTCGCCTTCGTCCTTGATTCTACTCGACCACTTACTCTAGCTAACTGTACGTTAAATTTAATAATTTAAAATATAATATAATAATATAATAAAAATAAAATATAAAAATAATATAATTTAAAATTTTAATAATTATTATTTATATATTTAATCAAATATAAAATATATTTTTATATTTTTATATCGATACGAATTATAATATATAATTTTTATATAAAATACGATATAAATATATAAATTTTAATATTTTATATTATATAAATATACAAAATACCGTATACGTGATTATCTACTTTTGCCAGCAGCTAAATGCATGGCAGCATGGTACAATATTATTAATTCTTCACACCAAGCTACACCCACCGACATCCTTCTCTTTAGTTTTTTTTTTCTTTTTTTTTCTTTTTCATAGGATGCTTACGAAAAAAAAAAAGAAGGAGAAAATCAACTAAAAACTCACGCACGTAATCGATATGAGATTAAAAGGAAGAAGATCCATTATATGACTGGCGAAATTCATCATTCAGTTTGTTTTTGTAGCCAATTGAACACATCAACAATTAAAAGTTAATTGATTTTTAATCATACTAAAATTTTTATATAATTATTGGGTTTATGTTTTATGCATTATCGGTATATAAATTTTATATATTATTAATAATTGATTAATGTTATCTTATTAATGAAATAAATCAGATGATATTATTTTATTAATAAATAATTAAGTTTTTTAAAATTATTAATTTTTTGTATATTTATTTTAAGAATTAATATTTACTTATTAATAAAATGATATCATCTGATTTATTGATAATATATAAAATTTATATTTATATACTAATAATGTATTAAATATAAATTTATAATAATTTATTAAAAACTCACGTACATGACATAAGAAGTGGGAACCTAAGACAACCTAATATTAGAGATGAAAAAAAATTGGAAAAAATAAAAAAATTGATTTGAAATCATAGTTTTTGATTTGATTTTAATCGATTTTTTTATTTGATTTGAAATAATTTCGGATATTAAATGTATATATTGAGTAAGAATTGAATTTTAAATTGAGAAGTTAAAAACTAAAAAAAAAAAAAAGAATCGAACTAAATTATATAATTTTATTAATTTTTATATATTTTTTAAATTTTTATAAAATAAAAATAATTATTGTATACCTAAATCTATTTAAATAATTAAAAATCATATTAAAATAATATATAAAAAAACAAATCAAAATAAATTTAAAAATTAATAAATCAAACCGAACCAATAGAATTTGAGAAATGGATCAAATTCCATGAAAGTTTGATTCAAATTTTAAAATTTTATAATTTTATAATTTTATACATTATTCATAAAAATCAAATCGAATCTAATTTAATCCGAACTGAAATTCTGTAGGTCTAAAAATTTTATATCCAAATTTCGGCCAATTTAACCCAATTAATTGTAAACCCGCCGTAAACTGTTTTATCTCTTGCTTTTGCATCTTGAGGCCCAATTGCGGAGTCTAAAGCATTTCTATGGTCTCATCTCCTCTATTTCTGGGCTGTTTTCTTAAGCCCAAGGTTATGGAGAAAATATTTTTCTAGAATTTTGAAAATTAAAATAAGCCGAAACTTTAATTTCTGACCCAAACAAAGCCCAAAATCTCCGCCGTTACTTTTCTTTCCATTCTCGGTCAAGGGAAGAAAAGAATCCCAACTTTTCTTCCACCTACCAATAAAACGATGCCACGTAGGCAAGCTCAACTGTGCTTGCCATATTGGAAACAGCAGCCCCCGCAAAACGCGCATCTTCGCGGTCTCTCTAGCACTCTCTCTCTCAAAGAACAAAATAGGAAAGAACAGCGAAATCAATCTTCAAAACCTTTTTTTTTTGTAAATTATACTGTATTCGCCGACTCTCAGATTCGTCTGCTAAGCCTACAATCAGGTCAAGCCTCTCTCTCTGTTCTAGCTAATTGCTTCATTTCTCATTTAATTTTTTTTTATTGAGCTAAATGTGATTATAAACAGAAATCTGATGACTATTTTGATTTTTGGAAAAAAAATTTAAGAAAATATTGATTTTTTTTTTGGTTCTGATATTGGAAACAGAAGGGATTGAATAACGGTGATGTTGGGCGCATTAAGGAGAAACGTTGCGAGCAGAGGCTCATCAGCTTCGGTTAGAACTTTTTAATTTTTTTTTTAAATTTTATTTTGTTTAGCTAAAAAACTTGGATTTATTAAAAAAAATTTTTCATTTTTTTTTTATTTTTCAGGCGTTAAGGAAGTCATTGCATGCGATTCGGCCGGGTGTTTCAGCGTCCGGAGTTTCATCGGATGCTGGAAAAGAGGTAAAGTAATTCAGTTGAAAATTAATTTGATTTGTTAATCATGCTTGTAGTTCAGTTTCTTTGAATTTTGATTGATTTTGATGCTTTTAAATTTATTAATGATGTCGAAGATGCTTCATTTATTTAGGCTTTGCTATTGTAAAATGTTGCAAGATCATATTTTGTTTTGTTTTGTTTTGTTTTGTTTTTGAAAGAACAAGTGGTGAAATTGAAATGCCAATTCAAATTTAGTCCTGCGATTTAAAGTAAAAAATATGCATTTTGTCAATAATTTATTAAAAAGTTTTGTTAAGTAGTAAAAGCAATAACCAAATGGAAGCTTTTGTTTTATTAATCATTTTGGATTTTTATCATCCATTGGTAAATATTGTCGTGAGATTTAAATTTTAAGTGTTTGAACAGATACTATTACTTCAGCCAAGAGGAATTACCCATGTCCGGAACTTCTCTCCTCTTGTTCTGCCGGGTAAATCTTTTGGGTGGATTTCTTCTCATGTTGGCATAATTTTGTTGATTGTTTATGTTATTGAATGAAAATTATTTCATGATTATTACAGGCTGTTCTATTGGTTTAACAAAGACAAGGTTAGTTGGTTCTGAACTTTCTAATGTACGTCAATGTTAGGAATTATACTGTCACCTATTTGTCATTACTTGACACAGTGAGGGTATGAGTTGACTACTGGATTAATCTGATGTTTGCATGTGTAATTACCATATCTATCTTTAATAGAAGGTCCATTTCAGTGCAAAGTATTGCATCTCATTTCTGTTAGGGAAATTCAATGCTCATGACTTTTTTTAATTCTTTAAATCAGTTTGCTGCTTCTTAGCACTTCTTTCCCGACAGCTTTTCTTATGTGCAGGGATGTCATTTCTAGCATTCAGTCAGAGACTATCATGCAAAAGTCATGCAGGGCTTTCTCTTCTGGAGATGGTATGACATTGACTAATGTCCTTAATGAAATTTAGTTTGCCAAAGGCATGCATTTCTTGTCTTGTTGTTTTCTTTTAAATGGTTATTAATACATGGGTGTGCCTTGTTGGATTTGCAAGAATTAAATTCCTGTGCATCATAATTGTTCATTTGATCACCACTTTATCTGGTATAGACCATTAACATCTAACTGTTGCCAATCCCGTTTTGCAGTTAGCAGTTGGACTGTCCAAGAGTTACTAGGTCATGCAATATGTCAAAATAAGAAAATGGTTTTAGTTCAGAATTTCTTTTAAAATCTTTCTCTGGAAAAGTGTAAGGGCAATAGTATGAAAATTTTACCTGTAAGTTAGTTGTATAATGATTTGGAGTAGAATTTTAGTGGTACTAGATTTGCACCTCCACCTTTTTGGCATTTTTAACTTGCAAAAAGTACATATTGATGAGGTGGTACTAGACTTGCACCTCCACTTTTTTGGCATTTTTAGTGCTTTTTTAACTTGCAAAAAGTAAATATTGATGAGGAACAGGTGTCTGCTTGAAAACAACCATGCATTCCTTTTCATGTCATTATTATGTTAAATTTAAAATTTTTTGACTTTCCCAATTTAATTGTGATGAAGGAGATCTGGTTGATGCTGTTGTCCCTTTCATGGGAGAATCAATATCTGATGGCACTTTGGCAACATTCTTGAAAAGTATGTTTTCCACTAATGTGATTTTCATCCATTCTCTAGACATATTCGTTTTCATGGTTGTAAGTGCTTGATTGTGGATGTATCTGAATTTTTGAGAGCAGAACCTGGTGATAGAGTAGCAGCTGACGAACCAATTGCTCAAATAGAAACTGATAAGGTACTATTCCTGACCTTTTCTTCATTGAGAATTGATATTTGTTTATACTCCTAATACCCTCAGCATTTATTTTCATCAGGTAACAATTGATGTTAGCAGTCCCCAAGATGGTGTGCTACAAGAGGTAATATGTCAACAAATCTGAATCTTTGGGTCACACATGCATGCATGCACATGTCTAGCTTGTTGGTCATTCCTAGACTCCTACCTTTGCATTTCTGGGAACAAGAGAAGTGGATTGGATCCTGAACTTTAGTGTTATAATTCTTGCCAGTATGTGGCCAAGGAAGGAGATACAGTGGAACCAGGTAACAGGATTGCTGTCATTTCAAAGTCTGCTGAGGGTGTAGCACCAGCTGCCCCTGCTGAAAAGAAATCAGAAAAAGCTGCTTCCGAGCCATCTCCAGCTGAAACTGTGGAGAAGCCTAAAACCCCATCATATGATGAAGGGGATCTGGTTGATGCTGTTGTCCCTTTCATGGGAGAATCAATATCTGATGGCACTTTGGCTACATTCTTGAAAAGTATGTTTTCCACTGATGTGATTTCTATCAATTCTCTGGACATATTCATTTTCATGGTTGTAAGTGCTTTATTGTGGATGTATCTGAATTTTTGGGAGCAGAACCTGGTGATAGAGTAGCAGCTGACGAACCCATTGCTCAAATAGAAACTGATAAGGTACCATTCTTGACCTTTTCTTTATTGAGAAGTGATATTTGTTTATACCCCTAATACCTTCAGTGTTTATTTTCATCAGGTAACAATTGATGTTACTAGTCCCCAAGATGGTGTGCTACAAGAGGTAATATATCAACAAAACTGGATCTTTGGGTCTCACATGCACTCACGCACGCACATGTCTAGCTTGTTGGTCATTCCTAGACTTCTACCTTCTCATTTCTGGGAACAAGGGAAGTGGATTGGATCCTGAACTTTAGTGTTATAATTCTTGGCAGTATGTAGCCAAGGAAGGAGATACCGTGGAACCAGGTAACAGGATTGCTGTCATTTCAAAGTCTGCTGAGGGTGTAGCACCTGCTGCTTCTGCTGAAAAGAAATCAGAAAAAGCTGCTTCCAAGCCATCTCCCCCAACTGAAACTGTAAAGGAGGATAAGCCAAAAGCTAAAGTTGAAACTTCTCCTTCTGTCGAGAAGCCTAGAGCCCCATCTCCACCACCTCCAAAACGAACTGCTACTGAACCTATACTTCCACCCAAGGAAAGGGAAAGAAGAGTAAGTCTTTTCATTTCTGTTTACATCCAATGGTACCTTTAGTGAAGAATGATGTTAGCATTCTTAGAAAATAATCCTGAGCATATGTATTCATGATTACAGGTTCCTATGACAAGGCTTAGGAAACGGGTTGCTACACGATTGAAAGATTCTCAGAATACTTTTGCAATGTTGACAACATTCAATGAAGTCGACATGTGAGTTCAATTTTCCCTCATATTTTAGTTCTTTGTATCAGGTGTTAGGCATCCTGCTGACTGCCTGTTATTTGCTTCCCTTACCTGATAAAATTTTTTTGTGAAGTTGATCAGATCAGTTTACTTTTTAAAGGCTATGGTGTATTCATGATAAAGCTGATTCTGTTGATTTGTTTTCTTTTCTTATTGATTTGCTTCTCATTGCAGGACTAATTTGATGAAGCTCCGCTCTGATTATAAGGATGCTTTTGTTGAGAAACATGGTGTCAAGTTGGGATTTATGTCCGGATTTGTTAAAGTATGCAATGATTTGTTATTGAAATGCTTACATATGCATTCATGGTCTGCCATCACTAGTTTTGCTTTCTCTTTTTTCCCTTACCGTTGCTTCTATTTTATTGTTTCAGGCTGCTGTTAGTGCACTTCAGCATCAGCCTATTGTAAATGCTGTAATTGACGGGGATGATATTATTTATAGAGACTATATAGATATCAGCATTGCTGTTGGTACTCCGAAGGTAATCTTTTTTGCGATTGTCTTCCTTTAACATTCTTTGATTTGCCAAATTACAATTTAGCCATTTAATGACTTGCTGAAATTTGGATTGTTAGTGTTTCTCTCAGCATTCTTTCTTGGCTAGTTTTCAAAGAAAAATTTCAATCTCTGGGTTTTATGCATGTAAAAATGTATTGAAATTAAAAATTTCCTGTGAAGTTAGGGCAGTTTGTGAAGTTGAAATGAGTAATTAATAGGTTCAAAACTTTGTCCTTTAACAATTATAGAACATTATATATTTTTTGTTGAAGGCTTTTTTTTTTTTTTTTTTTTGCTTGTTTTCTTTATTACTGAAGTTGCTTTTTTTATTTTATGACAAATGAGAAAATGAGGTATCTTGAAGATTATATAAGTCTTTTCTCATTTTATTTGGTTGCTCTGCCAATTGTGTAGGCAAGTATTGATAAATATATGCATGGACCTCATCCCTGTGCAACCATTGAAAGTTAGAATAAAGAAAAGGAAGAATGTGACTCATGTTCTATGTTAAGCTTTTTGTTCCTTGTTTCCTGCAGGGGCTTGTCGTTCCAGTTGTCCGTGATGCTGATAAGATGAATTTTGCTGAGATAGAGAAGACAATTAACAGCCTTGCAAAGAAGGCAAATGATGGGACCATATCAATTGATGAAATGGCTGGAGGCTCGTTTACAATATCCAACGGTGGTGTTTATGGAAGTCTGTTGAGTACCCCCATTATCAACCCTCCTCAGGTTAGTGGTTACAAACTGCATATGTATGCACCTACACATGCTTGTATGTGTATGAACGATGGTTCCATACACTTGTGACTTATCCATATTCGTAGAGGTGTTTGGTCACTCTTCTGAGTTACTCATTTTTAGCTTTTGCTTGTGACTGATAAGAGAATCTTACATAATTAAACAATTTTTTGGCAGTCGGCTATCTTGGGTATGCATTCAATAGTGTCCCGACCAATGGTTGTTGGAGGTAACGTAGTCCCAAGACCTATGATGTATGTTGCCCTCACTTATGACCATAGGCTGATTGATGGAAGAGAAGCGGTCTTCTTCTTGCGTCGTATCAAGGATGTTGTGGAAGACCCCCGCAGGCTGCTACTTGATGTATGAAGGCCCTAATAGCAACTGCTGTTATATTTCATTAGCATTAGATGCATACCTCTTGTTTAAATGAACAAGAATAAATGCCTGAAGTTTTGTAGGGTTTCATTTGTTGATTCACCCTTTATCGAGTTCCAAAATTGCGGCTAGCCATTGTTGAACTATATCAAGCATCGAAAACATATTTCTAGTTTCTGTTGTGCAAATATGTTTTTCTTTCTATTTTTCTCCAAGTTCTTTAAATTCTGGTGTGAAGGTACCCACGTTACCAATGTGGGTTCAATGTATCATCCATAAATCAACATTGGCGACACTTTAAATGTGAAAATCAGACATGGACAGGTTGGTTTCTTCTTAGATTCATGTTTCCTGTTAGCTTTTTTGACTCTTGGATGGATAACACCAAACTGCTCAAATCATATGGCTATAAACAGTTTTAAATGTTTTTCCAATGTTCCTGCTAACTTCGGTCCGCCTAACATATCATGAATCAAAATTTCTTTTTCTTTTCAGATTCATGAGAGAATAACACCAAATCTTTCTCAGAATTTGGATGAATTTTAACCTGAGACCGGAAAACTGGCATGCAATGGACTCAAGCCTGGGATATACAGTGAATCAAGTCATGAAAAAATATGGAAGAGTGATTAACCTGCAGCTGAGGTTTTCAAAGATGAGAATTTTGAATTTCATAGCCTGGATTATGAATAACCAGGCTTTTTCATTGTTCCATTACTCGTATAATTGTCAAATGTTTTCTTAAAATGAAAGGGTAAATACTTGGTCTTAGTTATAAGCAGTTCACCTACCAAAGCTATAAAAGATGACACTGTAAAAGGCTAATGCTGAGTTTTCATTTCTCCTTCAGTTGACTCAAACAAGAGTTGGCAAACAGAAACGTTGTCGGTTTCTCCGACTTGTTGCACCTAAAAGCCACTTCCTTTGTTTTTTCCACATGGGAAGTTTCACAACACAAGACTGAGTAGTTGACTTTGTTAAAAGTCCAGACATTACTTGGCTTTGTTAAAAGTCATTGCCCGATATAGATTAAAAAAATTGGAGTCAACCCCTTCTTCCAGTCTTCCTCAAGCACCCAATGCTTCACTATCATCAGCTTTTCTAGAAGAAACTGATGTAACTAATCAATATCAGGGAAAACTCGGTCCAATGTTTTGAACTATTAAAACAAGACAAACTTCATTCAACTGATGATTCGGTAGGTACCTAAAGCCTTCTTATATCTATCTAACTAAAGCCTTCAAGTCTCCTCTTTTCACACAAAGAATAGAGGCTGATGATTCAGTAGAGGCCGGTCATCTCTGCCTCACCCTTGGAAGTAAGAAAATTTTGGAGAAATTAACACGTAAAATAGGAATATGATTCAATTATGAAAGATGGGATTGGAATAGAACAAGAATTTTCATTAACTGTCTCAAAATTGAGATTGTCTAATACAGAAATATCATCTGTTACACTGTCAAATGCTGAAATACTGCTAAAATCAGTAATATTTTCTATAGAATTTTCTGAGAAGAAATCCTCGTCTAAGATTGAGCTTTCAATTTCAAGTTCTTCTTCAAAAGAATCAAAGAAAGATATAGTCGGAAATGAAAAATCATCTGCTAGTGTGACATTGCTTTCATCAGAACATTCCTTGTTTTCTTCAATGCCACTGCTTCTAACAGTGATCCAATCTTCACTCCAAGTCCAATAGGAAGCACTGGAAGTTGGTGACAGAGAACCGTGGAGCAATTTCTTGATCCTGTCAGTCGGAGATTTCAAGGGAATCCCTTCAGGAATCAATATCTTAGGACTTTCCACCGCATCGAATGAATCCCAGAAACCTTTATCCAACACACAACTTGGAGAATTCATGGCAGACTCCTTTGCTTCCTTCAAATGGGTGTTTAATTCTTCCATAAATGGATGTTGAAGCAATTCTTTAGCTGTCCATCTCTCTTTTGCATCTCTCCTTAAACACTTTCCCAGAAAATCCTTACCTTTCTCAGATAACCACTTTGGAATCTCAGGTAAATCACCTGAAAATCCAATCTTATAAAGAGCTGACACTGGATCATTCAGCTCTGGCCATGGAGAATTCCCAGTACTCATCTCTATAATTGTACATCCAAGAGCCCATATATCAGCTTCAAAACCCTGTTCCTCCCCACGTGCCACCTCCGGTGCCATGAAAACCGGTGTACCGGAAAATGCTGACGTGCCAAAACCTTCATTAAGACTAACTTTTCCCATCAATTTAGCATAACCAAGATCAGCAATCTTTGCACCTTCTTCACCTATCAAAATATTTTGGCTCTTGATGTCACAGTGTACCATTCCATTAACATGAAGATAATTCAAGCCTTGTAAAATCTGTTGACTATACAATCTAACTTTCTCTTCATCCAATCTTCCTCCAACCCTCTGAATTTCCTCAAAAAGCGTGCCGCCGGGGACATACTCCATGCAAATATTGTACATACGCTTGTTATTTGTTTCATTTGTAACATCATAGCCTATGTACTTAACAATATGAGGACAGCTTAATTTGGACAAGAAATAATTCTCTCTTTGTAAGAACATTGAGTGGCATAACTCGGTGGACTTAACGGCGAAAAGCTCGCCGGAAGGGATGGCGGTAGCTATCGATACGGTGGCGGTGGCGCCATGGCCTATGACAGGTCCTCTAATCCACTCCATTAGAGGAGCACCAAGAAAAAAAAAATTTGTAGGGGCTAATATTGATGTTATGGTACATGTAAGAAAATGTGTATATATAGAAACTTTGAGGGGTACCTTTGCTTTTGGTGACTTAATCCAAAGCATATCCAACAACTTTGAAAGATTCTTAATGACAAAAATCTCTTTCTTACATAGTTAGACTTAGGGTTTTTTTTTTTTTTTTTTTTGTTCATAAAGCAAGAATGGAGCACGTGGCATGATGTGAATGCCACGTTTGCTTTAAGCTTGTAATAAAGCCATTCATGTGACGACACAGGAACACAAGCCGGGATTAATCAAAAGTTGACAGCGTGAACTGAGTTTGAATTTGTTTAGGATTTTTGTTTAGCTTAGTTTGAAAGCTGTAAGTATATGGGATTTGCTTAAGTTTGATGCCAAAGGATAAAGGGATTTTACTATGCTTTTGGCTTAGTTGGACAGGCCTGAATGTGAATGCATGTATGAATCATAAATGTCTGCTTTATTTTTGTTTGTTAAGTAACTTTTAATTGTTTTGAATTGAAGAAAATTGTTCAAATGATGTAAAAGATAATTTTTTATGAATCCATAAGTTGTTTCGTACGATCATTTTTAAAAAAAGATGTATAATATATTTTGAATTCAGATTTTAATATTTATAATCTCTTTAAATACGAAATCAACAAAAACCTTTATTGTTTCAATGAATAAAGTTCAATCATTTATGAACATAAGTAAAAAAATTATATATTGTTGTTCCAATGGGCATGAAAATGTAGAGTTGGCCTATTGATTGAAGGAATCAAAGCAAAGTAAATAAGGCAGCAAAGAGGTTGCAACCAACATCAAAAAACTAAAGTTGAAAAAGTTCACAAACTGTTTGTTCATAGTCAGGAAAGCTGGCTTGAGTCAGAGCTTGGATGACTGTAAATGAGGTGTTGGAATATTTAGGATTTGGATGAAACATTTGAGTGAAGTTCAAGCAATTCCAAACTGTGAAAGCCAACTTTTTCTTCAAATCCCTTTCTGATTTAACCCAAATTCCCTTAAAAGTTCTAATATTTGCCTCCTTTTGATTGAAATAGTGGGAGGATGCATTTTATTGGCATCTTGTTTTAGGCTCTTTCAGCTTGTCAGCGCTCATTTTCTTTTACTCAATGTTGCTAGACCTTTAAAGCTTACCCCTTTACAGCTACATCCACTAGGTGAAACATGAATTTATAGATGCTCTACTTTGATCTGAATTTGGCTGAGGCCAACAATCCACCTCCATTCCAATCTTCTTCTTGTTTTTTGTCACTTTTTTATCTCTAACCTCAATTTTTTTATTTGAAAAGATCTTTAACTATTACAATTATCAATTATGTTATTATGTTAGATTTATTTATACGCTGCTAGATCTTTATGTCATCAGTTAGAGGTATGATCTGCTAGGCAGTACACCCGAATAATTTGATATGTTACAGGGCATAATGTTGAGTGTTTATCGTACGTGTGAGCGACTTAAAGCAAGGTTAAAAGGCGATGCTCTAATACATGAATTTTGTGGGAACAAGATGAGCCTAAAGTGGCTTCAAGCTGGCAGTTGACTAGTATTTGTATTGTGCCTTTAGGTTCCAAACACGAGAGCCGTTCGGACATAGCGTTGGATTCTTATCATACTAGATGAAGATACCATCAAGAGAACTAGAGTTACACGTTCCTATGTGAATTCAAGGAGTGTAGGTACTCAAGACCTTGGTACCTACGGAAATGGATGGATGCTCTGGGCACCTTGAGACTTATGGGCTGATGATTCGATGAAAGTTGAGTCTATCTCCACGAGTTTGAAAATGTGGTAAGATCCTGCGGGGTTAGAGAAAAAAAAAAAAAAAAAACTCACGAATATGTGATTTAAAAAATCGATATTAAATTATTCATAATAAAATGAATTTGCAAAAGATTGACCTCAACTATGAGTAATTTAGATATTAAATCAAATGTTAAAATATACTTACCAAGGGGCATAACTGAAGGCAGGCAGAGGCTATGGCCCCAAAAAATTTTAATACCCTTACATGTATAAGATTCTTTCTTATGAAACTTAGTATTTGACCATCTTTTCTTATTGAATTTCTCTTTTCTCATTGAATTTATTATCTGATCCCCTTCTCCTTATACCTAACTTCGCCTACAATTTATCTTTTACCAATCACGAATCAAATAGTAGTTATTAATATAGTTGTATTACCCAATTTGAAGCAAAAACCCAAAAAAATGGCTACTAACAATGTCCATCCATTGACAATCAAAACTACTATCAATAATCAATACGTTATCCACAATTTTATACAAATAATTTGTGTTTAATAGTGACCCACTTTTCCAGTTATTCTTCTGTTTTGGACTCGCTGGCTATATTAATTCCTTCATTAAGTTGTTTTTTGACTCTCGGACTAGGCTTAAATCAGATGACAGCTTGACATCGAACTTATCCAATGATTGTTCAATGAAGTAATCTTTGTTTTTGATTGAACATAGTTCTCTCTACTCATTATTTGAGCAATCTTATTCCTTTATGCTACATTATTGAAATAAAAAAATCTTTGCTTCCACAATTCAGTTTTAACTCAATTTCTCTGGACTTAAGAACATATCCAACAATTTGACATACAAAAACAAAAAATGGAAATAACCGGACAGAAAAATAACCCTATCTAAACCGGACACACACCCGAATGATTTAA